>CAUYUJ010008624.1:351569-406569 GCA_963575745.1 Prorocentrum cordatum | reverse complement strand
AACCGAACTGAACCGAACCGACCTAACGCAACTGACTGCGACGCAACCGAACCGACCGATCCGTGAACACCCTTGCATCGGGTTGCACGAGGAGCTGAAGCATAGTCACACTGCCGCTGAACCTCCCGAGATGCGGGGCAGTTCGACCAGGCGATGACGAGAGCATGCCGTGGCCCCGCTTCAAGGCTACCTCGAGGCGATCGGGTGGGGGAAATTGAGCTCGAGGGTGCCCCAGACACTCCCAATACGTACCCCGTTCGGTTGGTATCGCTTCCCAAGGAGACGCGCAGCGATGTGGAGGAGGCTCGAGTATCCAGGAGGTGGATCGAGGATCGAGGAGGATCGAGAAGAAGAAGAAGAAGAAGAAGAAGCGGGTCGAGGATCCAGGATCGACGTTTTGTCAATGTAGGACTGACGTTCCGTCCCTTGCGGACTCCCCTGAACCAAACTGACTACTGGTTATGGGCATGCACAAGTATGGAAGCATTGCTCCAACATGCGCTAGAAGCTACAATGGAACAAAACAAGCCCCAGCCTTCGAGGCGGCCAGGTCTGAACTGGTTGGGGCCCAAGAGATCTCTGTCAGGAGGGGGGATGAAACCAAATTTGCTCAAAATCCGCCGAACCTGGGCGTGTGTGAGGGGCTTTTCCGTTCGAGTCGGGCTTATCCGTTGGAGAGTCGTCTCCGTGCTCCTCTGTTCCATTTGCCTGGGCCCTCTTCCACATACGCGCCGTCCCAAGCAAAATTGAACAGCATAGGAGTGGAATCGAAGGGAAGCCCCTTCCCTTTGATCCCTTCCCCGCGCCAGGGGGGGGGCCCGTGGGGGTCCCGGGGGGGTCGCCACCCAAATGCGCTTTCCCCCCGCGCGATTCCGAAGCCCTCGCGCGGTCCCCGCGCGGCCCTGGAAGCCCACAGAAGCCCAGCGGAATTCTCCACGGGCCCTCCAAGAGGCGCCCAGACTTCCAAGACTCTTCCACAGGGTGCCCAAGACGGGAGGCCCACCGAGCCCTCGGCGACGAAAAAGAACCCTCCGCGTCCTCTTCCTCGCCCTTCTGCACAACATCCTCGTTGTCCTCGTCGTCGCCGTCGTCAAGATCGGCGGCACCGGCCGCAAGGCCTTCGTCCCGGACCCCTCCCGGGGTCCACCTGGTGCAATTGTTCGCCCGAGATCCGTTTATAACGGTCCCGGGGACCGAAAATAGCCCCCAGAGGCCTGGGCCCAGAACTTCGAACCTGCTCGCCCTTCCTGCTGGCTGGGACAACTGCTGGGTCATCTCAGACCTCCAGTCGACTCCAGGCCCCAACCCTCAGTTGGGCGTCAAGTAATAAGGGGGAGATAAATGGGGGGTGGGGCGGGGAAACGTGCACCGTTCGTGCCCCATTTGGGCCCCAAAAGGCTCCTTTCAGGCACAAGAGAGAGGTGTACCTTTCTTCATCCACCCTTTTGATCGCCCCCCATTGACAAACTCGATTGCACGCAAGAGTGACACTGGGTAAAAAGAACCTTTGGTGCGCGGCTTTTCGGGGGCCGCGGGGGGACCAACACACAAGCGCGCAAGACGCTACTACCGCATCGCGTTCGGCGATCGGGGGACCCCCATGGGCCCGCACAAAAAGTCACTCCGGCGAAGGGTCACTGTTACGCGTAGTCGATTAGCGTCCGACTCTCTGCCCTGGCCCGCTGGTCGCCCGAGCCGACGTCCTGAACCTGCTGCTCGGCCACCGCTGGAGCGACGCACCGCGCTCGTCCTCCAGGGCGGCCAGGCGGGCGGCGGCGGCGGGGCGACGGCGGTCAGAGCGCGAGCGATGCGCTTCTATGGCAACCACTGCCGCGCTCTGCGCCGCCCGAGGGAGCCGCGGCAGGAGGGCGCCTCAGTCGGCTCGTGTGCCAATATTTTCAAGCTGTCGCGTTTCGCGCTCCGCGAAGCGCGATGATCTTCGCGCTTTCGCGCCGCCCCCCCTCCAGAACAGGATGAGGGCCTCGCACCTCGCGATGAGCTTGCGAGCCCGCGTGCCACCCAGCAAGACGAAGCCAAGACGACGACAAAATCTGGCCCAAATCGAGAATTTCTGAGATCTGGCGGCTCTTGCGGATGACTCGGGCGCCGCGGACTTTTCAGAGCGTTCCAGAACTTCTCAGAGCGTTCTGGAACGCTGTGGAACGAACTTATCTTCGTCCTACCCCATCCGACCCAGGCCCCCACGAGCCGTGAAATATCACGACGGGAAGTTGTTCGCTACTTTCGGCCTCTGGGGGCTCTCGCCGGGCCTCGGGGCCGTCATAAAACGTTTCAGGACGAAAAGCGGGTCCTGGGCATTGGGTCGATACCTCTGGAGGTGAACGGCATGCAAAGAGAACTGTCGCTGGCCCGCAAAATTTCTCTACGGGGGGTCAGAACCCAGGGTCCCTGCCCTACCCCCCAAAAAAATCTAAGGGGGGGGTCGGACACCGAGGGGCCCTCTCACCCCTCCCTAACCTCCCCCCCCCGCAGAGAACCGGGGGTTCCAGGCCCTCCTCCCTCCCGGGAAAATTACTCGGGAGGGTCCAGGCCCAGGGTCCTCCCGGGACAATTACTCGGGGGGGTCCCCCTCTCCCCACCTCCGGTAACAACGACGACGACGACGACGACGACGACGACGACGACGACGACGACGACGACGACGACGACGACGACGGCGGGGCTCGATCCAGCTTTCTCGGGATCCTACCAGGGCACAACTGTGCTCTACCCTACTCTACTCTACCCTCTTTCCTCTCCTCTGCTCTACTCTACCTGCTCTACCCTACTCTACCCCACCGTACCCTATCACAGATTACTCTACTCTACTTTGCCCCTCTTCTACTCTGCTCTAGTCTACCCTACTGTGATTATACTCTACTCCAACTCTACTATACTCGACTCAGCTCTGCTCTACCCTAGTCTATTTCTGCTGTGCTCCACTCATACATTGTTACACCTCCCAACTCTACTCGAATACCCTACTTATCACTGTTCCTCCCTCCTCCAGGCGTCCGGCAGCCAACCAGGACCAATGAGACCCGCCCCCCGCCATTTCTGTCAACAAAATACTGTGAAGCACACTTTGGGTCAAGTTCTTGGGTCATGACCGGGGGGCGCGAGCAGCTTGTATTATCTTTTGAGAGGGACGGCTGAAGTGCCGGCATATTGCCTGTAGCGCGCAGGGGGCCAGCATCCTTGTCAACAAACAATACAACATGCATTTCGAAGCAGAATGTGGATCATGCGCGGGCACCCCGAAATCGTTGTGCAGTGGTTTTTGACTGGGACAGCAGGGGTGCTGGCATATTGCCTGAAATCCACTTTACATAGTCTTTGGACAGGGACGGCGGGGGTGCCCGCAGATGGCCTGCTGCGCGCAGGGCCAGCATCCTTGCCCCCCAAACCATACAAAAACATTTCGAGACAAAATCTGCATCATTCGCGGGCACTCCGCGATCACCGTGCATTGGTTTTTGACTGAGACGGCGGGGGTGCTGGTATATTGCCTGCTGTGTGCACGCCCACCAGACGCTATGATGGCCACCCCGCCGCGGTTACGCACTGGTTTTCGACAAGGGTGGTAGGGGCCGACACGTTTGTCGATGTGTCCTGCAAAGTGGGCAGGCACACCTGGCACACTCTGTGCGTGCCCCGAACGTTGCGCACCTGGCGCGGCTGGAGCATGCGGCACACAAGGCGCACGTGGATCACGTGGCGCATCTGGCGCACCAGGCGTGCCCGGCACGCTTGGGCCACAGGGGTGCCTGGCGCATCTGGCGCGCGTGGCGCGCCTGGCGTGCCTGACGCACCTCGCCCCAACGTTGCGCATGTGGGTCTGTTTTGATCCCATGAGCTGTCCATCCAAAGACTACCGCTGTACACGCTGCGTTGGGAAGGCTGGTGGGAGTGAGCAAGACTGCTTGCGGGCGGGGAAGATAGCTTGACTCTACCCTACAGTGTCACCCTACTCCACTCGACCCTACTATTTCCTACCCTACTCCAGTTATACTCTACTCTACGCCTACTCTACTCTGCTCGTCGTCGTCGTCATCGTTGTCGTCGTCGCCGCCGTCGTCGTCTGTCGTCGTTGTCGCTGTTGTCGTCGTCGTCGTCGGCGTCGGCGTCGGCATCGGCGTCGGCGTCATCGGCGTCTCGGCGTCGGCGTCGGCGTCGGCGTCGTCGTGGTCGTCGTCGGCGTCGCGCGTCGTGCGTCGTCCGCCGTGCGTCGCGTCGTCGTCGTCACCGTCGTCGTCGTCGTCGTCGTCGTCGTCGGCGTCGTCGTCGTCGTCGTCGTCGTCGTCGTCGTCGTCGTCGTCGTCGTCGTCGTCGTCGTCGAGGTCGCCGCCGCCGTCGTCGTCGTTTGTCGTCATCGTCGTCGTCCGCGTCGTTTGCTGGCGGTGGCGACGTCGGACGTCGGACGTCGGAGTCGGACATCGTCCGCCGTCGTCGTCGTCGTCGTCGTCGTCGTCGTCGCCGTCGCCGTCGCCGTCGCCGTCGCCGTCGTCGTTGCCAGGGGGGGGTGGCTCTGGACCCCACGAAAATTGTTCCCGGGAGGGGGGGAGTGTGGACCCCCCGAATAATTTGTCCCGGGGACGGCGGGGGTACGCGCTCTTTCAAAAATCATGACGTCGGGGAACTGGGCACGGCAATCCCTGACTTCGAGAGCTCGCCCTCGCCCCCCCTGCTCCGTCCCCCGACGTCTCGTCATCCCTCCTCCTCCTGTTCCTGCTCTTTGCGTTGAGTGGACTAGAGTGACGAAGCTGGAGCGTTAGCATCCTCCTGCTCCTCCTGCTCCTCCTCCTCCTCCTCCTCCTCCTCCTCCTCCTCCTCCTCCGCCTTCTCCTCCTCCTCCTCCTCCTCCTCCTCCTCCTCCTCCTCCTCCTGATCCTCTTCGCGACCTGCCTGCACCCCCGCCCCATCCTTCGCTCCCTCCTGGTCGCGGGCTGGCGACAAGCGAGACTACAGCAATGACCTTTCTTTGTGCCAGAGTGAACAAAGAGAGCCTCGTTCTGGGGGTGGTGGATAGCCCGACAGGCCAATCTCAACGCCGCCCTCCCGTCAGGTCTCAGGGCAATATCGCCGAATGCCCATCACCCATCACAGATGGCAAAATAGTGTGTCGCGTGCGAAGCATTTACGTAAATCAACGAATGGTCCCTCGCAAAGTCGCATGCCTGGCCCTATTCTGTAACATGCCCCCTCCGTAACTTGCCCATTGAATGGGACCAAGGTTGCAAAAAAACAAGCCATCTGAGCTGGAACTCGCATCACGGCAAGAAGATGTCAGCGCGGCATCTCTACCAAAAGTATACGGACTGGTTGTAACCAAACTTACTTCTGCCACAAGTGAGACAGCACTGCCGGATCGACTGTGGGCCCTGTGCACTTCATTGAAACGGACCAAAAGTGGATCAAAGCTGAAACCCGTAACGCGACGCGCAGTTTCCAGTCAGGCATCCTTGGACAAGCTAGACACACTGGTTGGAAACACTCTTTTTGCGAATGAAGCACTGCCAGATCGACTGTGAGCCCTGCCCGCTGACCAAGGGAGCAAAATAACGCTTTCTGAACTGAAACTTGCAACGCGACGCACAGAATGCCAGCCATGTATTTTCAGACCAAATAGACACACACATTGAAATCAGGTGGTACTCATCTCTATTGCAAGTGAGACGGCACTTCGTAAATACGTGAGCAAATAAGGCACAAAGGTCTCCACTGACGTACGAGCTCACTTGTGCACAGGTGCCAGTCCCTACCGGGGAGTGCATCCAACGGGTGCCCTGGAAATTTCCACCGTTCAAAGTAATGACTGCGGCGGGCCAGAAGGTCTCGTTGCTCGTTGGACGAGGAAGCTGCATCGCCGCCATCGTGGGAGGTCCATCTGTGGAACATCGATGAGCTACCCACCCACAGGGGCCATGAAACCAACTGAAGAATGCGCTGGGAAATCCAGTGCCGCGTCTGGCGCTGCAAGGCCGTGCACGGCGACAGCAGAAGAGAGCATGCCCTGGCCCCGCGTGAAGGCCAAGCTCGAGGCGCTCGGGGGGGGAACTTGAGCTCGCGGGTGCCCCGGGCATTTCGAACACCCAGGAAGACGCGCGGCGAGGAGGAGGATCAGGCATCGACGAGGAGGGAGGACCGAGGGTCGAGGAGGAGGAGGAGGAGGAGGAGGAGGAGGAGGAGGAGGAGGAGGGAGGAGGATCAAGCATCGAGGATCAAGCATAGAGGAGGAGGGAGGAGGAGGATCAAGCATCGAGGAGGAGGGAGGAGGATGATCAAGCATCGAGGAGGGAGGAGGGAGGAGGGAGGCAGAGGAGCTCGTGGGCGCGGCCCTGGATCGCCTCGGTGCCTGCTGCGCGCGCTTCCGGTGATCGAGTCGTCCCCTCTCGGCATCCCGCCCGAGCCCTGTGCCTGAAGCCGCCACACGCCCGGCCCCTCCCCACCAGTTTTCCCCCCCTCCTCCTCGCCCTCCCCTCTCTGCCTCCCCCTCACTCCCTCTCCCTCTCTCCTCCCGTCCCCACTCCTTCGTTCGCACACCCCGTCCCCCTCTCCCCATGCTTGATCTTCTCCCTCTCCCCCTCCCCTCGCTCCCGCCGCCTCCCCGCTCCACCTCCAAGAAAGTTGCAGCCCCACCATCTATCCCTGGATGGTGGGGGCATCCCAAAGACCAGCGCGCCAGTTCACCGAGGCCCATTTGAGTGAAGTGTCAGCACTTGCAGGCGGAGCGGGGGGAGAGAGAAGGGACAGTGAGAGGGCGTTGGGGAGGAGGGGAGGAGCAGGGAGAGGGTGTTGGTTCGAGACAGGCTAGTGCGCGCGCGCCACAAATGACCTACCCTTCCCTCCCATTACTTCACATTGCGCTAATGTTGTCGCTACCCGCGGATGCGTATCATAGCAGACCTGGAATTCCCCCAAAACGGCCCATCGTGTTCTGCACAATCGGAAAGGAGAGCAGCATACATACGAGAAGGACGTTGCGGATGAGCAGGAGGATGAGCAGGACGAAAAGGAGGAGGACGAGGAAGGCGGAGGGCCACGGCGAACAGCAGCAGCAACAGGAGCGAACGAACGAACGACCACCAGTGCGGACAGGCATCTGGCCTAGCTCATACCAGGTAGAGGAGGCATTGGCCTCTGGTGTGTACTATGTACTGTGCTCCGCGAGACAAACAAAAGTTGCGCAAGGTGAAGGGGGGGGAGGAGCAAAGGGTCCTGTCCTGTCCTGGTCGGGCTGCTCGTCGTGGGGTGTCAAATACTGTGGTGCGGAACTCGGCGTGTGTTGTCTGCCGTCGGGTTGCTGCGTCGTTCAATTGTCTTCGGTGTTTGCCGAGGCATTGGTGTAGTCGCCCTCAAATTGAAACCAAGCCACCGCGTCCTGGGCCGTCGACACTTAGCTCAAATAGTTGGGTCTGCAGTTTTCGCTGGAACTAGAATGGAAGGAGCGGAAAGAACAGGAGAACCAGGGGAACAAGGCGTAGGGGGAATGAGGGGGGCCACAACGGTGAGGAAGGAATCGCATCCAGAAAAGCAGCCCGCGCTGGAGCGAGAGCGTCATTCTGAACGACGGGAGCAAGCCGCGATCATGAGGCCCGCGCTGCAACGGGAACACCATTCTGAAAGGGGGGAGACAAGGAGAGGGCTCTTTCCCCCCACAAGTTCCCTGCACATCATTATCCCCCCCCCCTCACCACAAGATGGAAGGGGGATGGTGGGCCAGCTGTACCTATCGAGCGGAGATTCGGAAAGATTGGGCAGGATCATTGGATCCGTGGACTTCGCCAGAGTAAGCCGATAGCGAGAGCGCCGATTGTGACCGAATCGGAGCTGGCAAGCGTCGCGGGCGCCAGGCTTGGAGAGCATGCGAAGATCGGCGAAAGCTCTTCTCCAACAAAGTGGTAACGGCGTACTTTTAAAACCAAGCTGATTTGGATTACGGCCTGTCATGTCCAGTACGCAACATGCACAAACACTCAGCACATCTGAATCCGAGGCGGCGAATCGACATTGTCCTACCTCATTTCGCGCGGCTATCTACTTCGAGCAACAATAACGACGGATGCCATCCCTACCGAGTCGTGGCCACAACCAAACAAAAACGGCAAACGCTTATGAGCGCCAAATTAAAATTAAGTGCTCCTAGCGTAAAAGCATTCTTTGAAAAGCGTCGGCACAACCCCACGCCCCGGTATTGGCAAAATTCGGGCGTCGCTAACAGTGGCCCAAGGTGCTCTCAGCTTCTCACTCAATTTTTGGGCCCCTGGGGCCCTCTGGCGGAAGCCGTGGGGGACTCCTTGAATATCCTGGGGGCGCCTTGGGCCAGGGACACTTTCCGCAACACTCGACCAATTTGCGGGCGACGCCACACGCAAGTGAGGACGGGCTGGCCAGGGCTAACCTGGCCCCTTCTGCACGAGGCTGCGCAGGCGATGCCGCGCACTGCTGGGCCACGAGAGCGCAAGCGTGTAGGGCCGGCGGGGCGCAGAGTGAGAATCAGCTTCTGGGGCCAAGGGCGAAAAGAAGTTGCGTGTTCAACAATGGACCCCTTGTTGCCCATCGCTCCTGGGCCGTCTTCGACGGTCTTCGGGCGGTTTTCGGGCGGTCTTCGAGGGTCTTCTGGCGGTCTCCGGCCCTTGGCGGTTTCCAGCGGTCTTCGGCGCGAAAGCTGGATGGTTGTGTTCAACAAGGGGCCCATGATCGAACACCTGAAAATGAGGGCAAGGCTCGGGCTGAACAGCGGTTCCTTGAGCAGGTTCGCCTTCACCGCCATGACCACGAAGTGGCGGGCCTGGCCGCGAGGCGCCCCCGCTCTTGACTCGCTAGCCCGTCCGACTTTCGCCGGTTCCCCGCGTCACGTCCATACGTTTTTAGTCGGCGGCTTCGGAGCGAACCCTTCGCGGTCAAGCTTGCACTGGGCTGCAGTGGCAAACGAATTGGGCACAGGGGGAGAGAGAGCGCAAGGCGAAGGGGAGGGCGCAGGCGGGGGGGCCCGCAGGCGGGGGGCTTCACGTCCATACACGTATCTGCCTGCCTCCTTGCGGCGCGGCCAGGCTGTGCAGCTCAGGTTCCCCATCAACATATCAACCTAGCTACATTACCATATCTATACATAGATGTACATACATACAATTCTGTATATGTGTATATAAACACATATGCATACATATATATATATATATAAGTACATATACAAATGTAGATACACATACTAGAACCGTCGCGCGCGCGCTTCGCGCGCGCTCAAATTCTAGCTAGGCTTGATAGGCTAATTCATGTAATCACATGTTGGTCACTTCTTGCGTCCAGGGACCTCCTTGGAGGCCCTGCGCAAGCCTCGGAATCGTATAGAAGGGGAAGTGCGGAAAAACGCAGGAATCATTAATTTCCTTTCGGTGTTCAACGATATGGGGCCCTCAAAGGCTTCCTGGGTTCTTTTTGGAGAGGTGAGGGGGGTTTAAATTATGGTCTGTTGTGCAAGAGTAGACCGGGGGCCAAACTTGAACAAAAAATATGGAAGTGTGGGATTCCCATTTTTTCCCATTCCTCAGCGCTGTTCGGCGCTGTTTTTTGTTGTGCTTCGCGGGTTTTGTCAGCCGGGCCCCTCAGGGTGTGGGATCGTCTGGACCCCCCTGGGGGTTCTAGAGGCCTCCTGGAGGCTTGGAGAGCCGTCGGAAGGGTGTCTCAGGCTGCGCGGGAGCGTGTTGGGCCGTTCTTTAAGTTCTGGGGGCTCCTTGGGATCGTCTTGGGCTGTCCTTGGGCGTCTTGGGGGCCCCCCGAGAAGCCGGGAGGCGCGGCACTGGCCAAATGTCAGGGGATGTGGGGTGTTTCCGAGTCGGAGTCCCACTTTGAAAAAAAGAAGGAATTCTGGGAATTCCCTTTTTATTTTCGAAATCCTCGATCTTCGAGGGTTGGAAGCGGGAAACCGTGAGAAGGCGAAAAACATTAGAAGAACCATCGGAAATCAGCGATTTTATCCTCTTTGGGCTCTCTCGGGACGACTCTCGCAGCTCTCTTGGGCTGTTCTTGGAGCCTCGTCGGGGTCTTTTTGAGGCCTCACAGGGGTCGGGTGTGTTGGGGGCCTCTGGGGGGTCCTGGAGGCCTCTCGGAGGTCTCTGGAAGCCTCCTGCTCCCGCTCTTGGGCCCATCATGGGCCTGTTCTGGAATGGTCTGGGGCTGTCCTGGGCGCCTCTTCGGCAGTCTTGGAGCCTTCTTGGCCCGTCTTGGGGCCGTCCTGAGGGTCTCTTGGGTGGTCTTGGGGCGGTCTTGGGCGGCTCTTCGGCGCTCTTGGACCATTGGAAGCTCGAAAACGCGGGAAGCTAAACACACTAAAAAAAACAAATGGAAATCTACGATTTGGGCCTCTTCGGGCCCCTTCGGGCCGTCCCGGGACGCCTCTCTCGGACCTCTCTTGGGGTCTCTTGGAAGCCACCTGGGAGCCTCGAGAGCCGTCGGAAGGCTGACTTGGGCTGCTTGGGAGCGTCTTGGACCATCCTCTCGCATTCTGGGGGCTCCTGGGAAGCGTCTTGGGCCCTCCTGGGGCGCTGTGGAGGCTCCCCAGAAAGGCCGGGGGAGCGGTACCGGCAGCGTCCCCGAGATGTTCGGAGGAGGTGTGGGACCCGGGGCTGCGGCGTTGATTTATTCATCAATATTAATATTATTTATATTATTCTTATTATTACTATTATTATTAATGTGACTAGTATTACTAATCTTGTTATTCGTCTTACTATTATTACTTATACTACTAATAGTATTATTGCTGTTATTCGTATTACTATTATGAACATGTATTCTTCTTCTTCTACCACTACTACTACTACTACTACTACTACTACTACTACTACTACTACTACTACTACTACTACTACTACTACTACTACTACTACTACTACGACTACTACTACTACTACTACTACTACTACTACTACTACTACTACTACTACTACTACTACTACTACTACTACTACTACTACTACTACTACTACTACTACTACTACTACTACTACTACTACTACTACTACTACTACTACTACTACTACTACTACTACTACTACTACTACTACTACTACTACTACTACTACTACTACTACTACTACTACTACTACTACTACTACTACTACTACTACTACTACTACTACTACTACTACTACTACTACTACTACGACTACTACGACTACGACTACGACTACGACTACAACTACGACTACGACTACTCACTATTCACTACTACTACTACTACGACTACTACTACTACTACTACTACTACTACTACTGCTGCTGCTACTACTACTACTATTACTACTAATACTACTACTACTACGACTACTACTACTACTACTACTACTCGTATTCTGTATAGTTATGCATGCCTTACGCACATATACTTTATGTAGTTTATTTATAACCACATATATATATGAGTGTGTGTATATATAGATCGCATTTGCGATGACTTCGAAACTGTTCCTGGTACATCAGTTTGGCTACCAGAAGCAAACCAAGATCCGTAACCATGTCGGGTGACACACCAAAACACGTAAAACCCGAAAGGTGTTCAATGTTCTTGATTCTTGATCTCTCATCTTTGTCCTGGCAATCTAAAGGCCTATTGGGGTCATACTGGAAAACAAGCTGGACCAGATTAGAGCCATCGTGGGCCATCGGAGGAGATATTGAATCCACCTTGGGGCCGCACAGAATTGCGGCCCTCTTGGAATCATATGACAGAGGGACGTCCTGGTATTGGTGCCCTACCTCTGCTGTGGGGCCTGACTCAGTATATACACTACGCCTGGAAACGGGGATCTCGAGATAGCAAGAAACTCTGGACCCCTGCAGAAGGGCGAACACAACAAAGGCCATCTGAAGTACGGACACCTCGGTGAACGAATCAGTGGCGGTTGGGTTCTCAAGTCCTTCCGACAGCAACGACTTCGCAGTCACCGCGCCCTGAGGAATCACCAGCCCTCTGGGCGTGAGCGGTTCAGCGAATTTGTTTTTTCCACCCCCCTCCTTCCCCTTCGGGCAAGGTTTGACACTGCTCCCTATTAATCCACACCCCCTCCCCCAGGCGATTGGCAGCCAACCAGGAACAATGCCGACCACCATGATCACGCCCCCAACATCTGGCGCACCAGGCGAGCCTGGCATGCTCGGGCCCCAGGAGTGCCTGGCGCGCGTGGCGCGCCTGGCACGCGTGGCGCACCTCGCCCCAGCGTCGCACACATGGGTTCGGTTTTTGTTCCCACCAAGGAGGCGCGGACCAGACCCAGACCTCGCAGCGTCTCGAGAAACTCGGCGCGGAGGGCTTTTCGCAGCTTTCGGCCGTTTTCGCAGCTTTCGGCGCGGAGGGGTCTTTTCGGAGTTCTCGTGCTCTGGGGGGCCTCGCAGGGCCCAAGGGCCGTCAAAAAAGGACCCACGATGATGAACCGATCCTGAGTGAGCATCGCTTGTCCGACCCCTATCCCCAACGGCGTGGCTTGGGCCCCTCAGGCCGATTTACCCCACTAGATGGGGATACAGGCTGTTTCCTTCGGGTTTCGAAAGGTATATCCCCAACTAGGGTGCTTAGATGGTGGGGGTCTGGATGGGGATGGGGATAGGGGTCGGTTAAACGATACTGACTGTGGAATGGGTCCAGACCTCCGGGGACCACGCATTGAGAAACTCAAGACGTCGGATGCCTCAGGAGGTGCAACCTCGCACTTCTATACGCCTTGGCGCGGGCGCGGGGACCTGAAGCATGAGGCCCGAAGACCTAGCGAGCCTTCCGAGGCTGGATCCGTATATTGAGGCATGAGCGCTGCTGCCCGTCACTGGCCGCCCAAAACCCTGGGCTCAAAAACGGAGTCCAGATCTCGGCTGCGCAACTCGAGGGCCGAGCCTCCAGACGTGCGCTTTGAGGCACCACCCGTGCGATGACAGCTCCTGAGACTGGAGAACTGACTAGCCCTAGACATAATGCGCGAGACTCGAGACCTCGGACCTGTGAGTTTATCGTCTGCGGCTCGCGCGACATTGGCGAGGAAAAACGAGACGTACGACTTCAAGCCTCGAGGCCTGTGCCTGGAGACATAGGGATGGCTTGCGAACCCGAGATTTCAGACATTAGAACGGGTAAGCGGGCTGGAGATCCAGGGCCTGAACACTAACGCCTGTGACCTGAGACACCCAAATTGCGCCTTGGCCATCAAAGCCTGGACCTGGGATCGGAAGCCAGATACCCTAGACACTTGCCATCGCTCGGACGTACTTTCCCCGTGTTTTTTTTGTTTCAAGCGTACTTTTCTCGCAAGATGATCCAAGGTGATCCTCGATGAACCTCCGCCGTCGTGCCGCCGCCGCCGTCGCCGCCGCCGCCGTCATCGTCGCCGTCGCCGCCGCCGCCGTCATCGCCGCCGCCGCCGCCGTCATCGGAGCCGCCGCCGCCGTCGTCGTCGTCGCCGTCGTCGTCGTCGTCGTCGTCGTCGTCGTCGTCGTCGCCGCCGTCGTCGTCGTCGTCGTCGTCGTCGTCGTCGACGTCGTGGTCGTCGTCGTCGGCGGGTCGTCGTCGTGTTCGTCGCCCGAGCGATGCCAAGGACGCGAACTTGTGCGCCGTCGCCTCCGGAGCCGCGGCGTTCGGGGCATCCGCCCTGGCTGGCTGGAAGTTCTGGGTGCGGCGCGAAGGCCCCTGGGGCCAGCGAATCCAGGAGTCCTCTTTTTGAGGCAAGCCGCAGGCGCTCTCGGGCGTGAGGCATCGGCCTAGGAGCCTTCGCCCTTCCATGCCGCACCTGGAGACCGCCCCCGTCCCTCCCCCTAGGCCGACGAAGTCTGTCTACCCCACACCCTCCCTGTTTGGCCAGGAGGGCGCATGCACAGCTCCTGGGATTAGGATGGGCCTGACCAGGGAGCAGTGGATATGTTTAGATTTCGTCGCCCGACTTCCCCTCCTCCAGGAGCCCTCCGCCTCCCCTTCCCCTTCCTCCCCCCCGATCCATTCTCCTTACCTGAAGGTCCCTCAGAGGCCCCAGGAGAGCACAAAATCGGATCGAGAAGTCGGATCGGCGATAGAAATGAATCAGGTCGTCGGAAATCGGCAGCCGAGTCGGGAGAAGTCGAATCGGCGGAAATCGGCAGGCTCATAAAGCCTCCACTGATGAATCGGAATCCGAAGCGGAGTCCGAAATCGAATCGAATCGGCATCAGAAACCATGGAAACCGAATCGAATCGAATCGGGTGGATAGAAACGAGCCCAGGGGAGGAGGGAGGGCGCACCGTGACCTCCTCGCTGAATCTGCTTGTTGGCTCCTAACTCGGGAACTCGGGTCTCCGACGGCTGTTCGGGACGATCTGGGCACCCTCGGAGCGCCCCTCGACAAGGCGCGGCTGCCAGCGAGCGTCCCGAGGCTGGGCGACCGCCGAGGGCCGACGAAAGCGCACGACAACTCCGAGAAAGTCCCCCCCCCATGGCGCGCCGCCGAGGAATCTTCTGCCGCACCCCCCCCCCCTCCCCGTCCTCCCGTGCCCCCCTCCAGCCCGCTAAATCGACGCTAACCCGACGCTAATCGACGCGAGTGCACTCTAAAGGCGGAATTACAAGGGCATACAAGCCTCCCACGATCTGCCAGCGAACTCAAAGTCCCTCAGAGGCTCTCCCCCCCTTCTCCTCCCCCTGCGACCTCCTCCAGCCCGACGCCCTGCCCCCCCCCCCCTCCCCCTCCCCCCTCCGGCCCGACGCCCGCCCTCCAGCCCGACGCTCGCCCGCCCTCCAGCCCGAACGCCTTCCCCGCCCTCCAGCCTGGACGCCCCTCCCCC
This sequence comes from Prorocentrum cordatum, assembly GCA_963575745.1. Classification (NCBI taxonomy): domain Eukaryota; class Dinophyceae; order Prorocentrales; family Prorocentraceae; genus Prorocentrum; species Prorocentrum cordatum. The sequence continues at coordinate 391,772 of CAUYUJ010008624.1, read as the reverse complement.
CGCTTCCCCTCCCCCCCTCCAGCCCAACGCCCGCCCTCCACCCCGACGCCCCTCCCACATCCAGCCACAGGGGTGCACTTCCCAAATCCAGCTCAGGGCGACGCACGGGAACAATTTCCCAAACCATGAACTAGCACGGGATGCCACAAAGGGGGCAATTCTTAACTCCAACTCGGAATGCTAATATAGGCCGACGCCCTCCCCCCCCCTCCAGCCCGAAGCCCTTCCCCCCCTTCCCCTCCTTGATTTCTTGGATCCGCGCTGGACCCCCCTCCCTGGCACACGGAGCGCATCAGGGGTGGCGCTGGAGGCGCCGCCAAGATGTTCCAGCGCAGATCCGAGAAATCCGCGCGCACCCCCGAAAATGTATGTTTATGTCATTGCTCCTTTCCCGATCAGACGCCCTCCGCCCTCCCTCTCCTTCCCCGTGTGCACACCTCCAGCCCGACGCCCTCCCTCAGCGGGCCTGCATCGCGGCCACCTCGCCCAGCGCGCGGCGCAGGCTGCCATCCTGCAGGCCAGGCCAACCGCACAGGGCGGACGAGGACTAGGACGAGGACGACGAAGACGACTGGGCGATCACGGAGAAGGTAAATATAGGGGGGAAGTGATGTGGCGTGAACTGGCATCGCTAGCAAGCCGGCGGCCCAAGATGGGTAGCAGGTGCCCCCGTTGGCACGCTGGCTTTCGAAAACACATGACGTGAACAATGTGGTTGATTTCGCTTTGCAACCCATCCAGAGTGGAAACTGCTGTGATAGAGCTGGATAGAGCTGGTATCATAGCACACCTGCTACCAACGACCCTTTGTTGGAATTTTGGCTTAATGCCTTCGAGCTTTGCTCATCTGCTCATCAGTCCATACTGATTTGGCCACTCTGTATATAGTGTACTTGTAGCCACGATCTGCGCCCATAGCGTGAGCAATCCCCACTGCCTCAGCGGGTCATCGCGCTTGCAATCAAAAGTCTGCCGTGAGAAACTCTTTCTGCGCCTTGGCCAGGTCAGCATTGGCGAGAATAGGGATGAAGCCACAAATGCCACAGCAATCCAAAAACAAGAAAATGACGCCAAGCAACCTGCACAAGCACAGCACCCCTGTACAAATCAGACGGTCCAATTGCCATCTCGCTCTGTACTACGGAAGCCAGGGGCGGGCGTGAATGCCACACGCACTCTTCTGGAAATGCTGCTAGGCTTGTTCAGCGCAGGTGTCACGGCAGCTGTCATGTATAGGCGCGGTGCCCATATAACTCAACTGTTCAGTCACCTTGCATCGCCAAGTCTACGTACGTACACATGTCTCGCCGCAGGAGGAACATCGCCCAGCTTGGGTGGCCCAACGGCGGTAACGACACGCCAATGGAACTCGCAGGGCCCACAAATTCAGTGCAAGGGCGCTCGTAAGGAGGCGCCGCTCTGCTCGACGGCTGACTCGCAACGCTCCCCCCCACCACAGCGAGGATTCCGCACGTGCCGCTTGTCTCCAAAGGTTCTGTCACAGAACCTTTGGAGACAAGCGGCACGTGCGGAATCCTCGCTGTGGCGTATCCTCGCTGTGGCACTGTGATGTATTGATGGCGGCGTAGCTCTCTGCCGCCCATGATCGGGGAATCAAAAATGTCAGCACCATCAAAATCGGAGGTCAGCGCGGATTTTTCAGATCTGCGCTGGACGCAGGGGCGGCGCCGGAGACGCCGCCAGGGAGGCCCAGCGCCGATCCAAGATATATGCGTGGAGCGCCGAAAGTTTTGCTTATGCAGTTGTTTCTTCTTCGAGGCAGCGGCATGGCAGCGCAGCGATAAGGGCGCCTCCAGCGGGCCTCCGGCGCCGCCCCTGGCGCGCTCCGCGCGCCTGAGAGGGGGCTCCGGCGATGTCGTTGCTTGTTTCCCAAGTATTGGTTACTGCGTCTCTGGCGCCCATGAAGCACTTCACGTGAAAAGGTGGCACACATGCTGTGGCCAAGCTGCCGTCCTGTCCGCTGCTGCGTCGGCAATTAGGCACTGCATGCGTCCGTCATCGACTCCGTACCTCCCCCGAGAGCGCTCCGAAGAGATCCCAAGAAGCATCCCTGAGGACTCTGCCCCACGTCAGCGTCGTCGTCACCACCGCCGTCGTCCGTCGTCGTCCCCCTTCAGGGTCGGCGGTATCGGACATAAGGCCTTCGCAATAAGCATTGGACGCGTCTTTATGACAAATATATTCTGTACCTTGCCTCCTTTCCAGGCCATGCACTGGCCCAATCCTCACTTGATCTGGATGGCCCCGCAATGCAAGCGAGTTGTCAGCATCTGAAGCCTCCTGCCATACATGCACCATGACGCCGCAGGCCGGCAAGCGACGCATGTGTGGGAAATGGTGCCCGCGATGTTACTGCGCAAACGTTGCAACTGTCGAGGTTTTGTTGAAGGAGCCTGGCAATCGTCTTGGGTCCCAGACAGGAGATCGCTCCCCAAGATAGAGGATCAGACCAATTAGCATTGTGCAGGACGGTCTGGCGCAGGAGGCGGACAAAACAGATATAGGAGAACGTGGGTACTTTGGAAACGACGGACGTAGACCGTTATCAGCTAAAGCATCGCAGCGGTGCGTTTGACATTTGAAACGTATGAAACACTGATGACACCGATGATACACACATGAAGTCGACACGCCCCTCATATGCGACGGTTGATGGCTGGGCGCGGCGAGTTTGGCGTCAGATTGCCCCGCCGCGAACTCACGCTCATGGGGCGCGAGGACGCTTGGCAATGGTACCATTGAGGGCCTGGCCCCAGCGCCCGTCCACAACGCAAGTTCGCGCGGCTGCGGCGACGCGGGGACGGGCTGCGGCGCCCATCTCATTGGGCCCGCGCGCCTCGTGACCGGGATTCCTGTCTAGCAGAGGTAGTAAAGAAACGCATATCCGATTTATTTCGGTAATCGTCCACTCTTCTGCAGATCGCGCCGACCGCAAATTCAGCGCCCGCCTCATGCCTTGTCCTATTTGGGCTCACGGCGCCCATCCCACTGTGGCTCTGGAACTGATTAGTGTTGTCGGCAACTCTCGAAAGCTGGGAAAGGGCTGCTAAAACCGTGGCTGCTAAGACGGAAAAACAACTTCCCGGAATGAAGCGCGGCACGCGAAACAGTCAACGGGCTTCTTCCCGGAAGGACGAAGACAACTTCCCGGAGGTCGATTTTAGCAGCCACGGATTTAGCAGCCCTTGCCCAGCTTCCGAAACTCTATGTTCGCATGCCTCGATGTCTCGCGCATGTCTCTGACCTGCTTCCGCGGGTCCAGCGGCGCAGCTTGGCGCGCGGAGGTCGCGGCTGCATTTGTAGAAACTGGGCCATCTGGGCTATTTAGCTGCTCCCGGAGGGCAACGCGTGCCTCATCCGTGCACCACTCACGGCGGTTGCGATTTCAGCCGCCTGGCTTTTGACCTGCTCCAGCTCATTGTTATTAGCGAGCCGTTGCGCTCGCAGGGCCCCGGCTTTTGTCTGGAATCCATGCATCATGTCATCGCGCACCTTTTTCCAGAGCTCTCCACCTTATTGAGTCGTTGGCCCAGTCGCGTGAGCTGTTCATTGAGTAGGCATTGCTACTGTGTTTTCGCTGCTGCTCCTCATCCTGATCCCCGGCACTCGGGGCCACAAGGGCTTCGACAGCAGCGCGAACTTCGGCGTCGATAATTGGGCGGACTGTTTGTGGTTGAGTGACCACTTGGGCCATCATCCTTTTTTTTGTTCTGCAAACGCCCGCGCTTGCTGGTCGCCGCGCTCATGGTTGGCCCTCGCGCGTTCTATGAGTGCGCCGCGGAGGGCTTGGGGAGCATCTCTCCCTTGCTGATGAAGAGCCACATGCCGTTGCCTGCTTTGCCCCCGCCAAGCAATGCGCATCCAGCAGGTCACTCGGCAGTGCGAGCGCGTCGCCTCGACATTCGTTGGCTTGGTTCGCGCCCACTCGACGCTCATCATTGTGGGCCGCGTCGATTCGACGCTCGTTGGCATACGCCCCAGAAGGCGGTCGCGAGGTTTGCCTCAGTTGAGCGTTCTGGCCGAACCTGGCTGACATTGCAGCTGACCTCTGTTATGACGCGCGGCCACAGGGGAGGAACACATTATAGGATATAGGAGGGCACGGCATCTAGCCCCCCCGCTGTAGTGGCTCTTCCGAGTTCATCCTGAACACGGACGGCCTTCCTGCAGCACCAAGTTCCCCCGACCTAACCACTTCGGCGCCAGGTGTCCCCGTCGCGACGCCCGCGGCGTCAGGTTTCCCCGCCGCAACGCCCGCGGCGTCAGGCTTCCCCGCCGCGGCGCTCGTAGCGTCGGGTTTCCCCGCCGCAGTGGCCACGCTACGCGAAGCACCAGCGGACGTCGGTGCAACGACTATATACCCTTGTTGGACTGGCATTCCCATTGTCACTTGTTTCGATCCGTCCCAGCCGCAGCGGCGACATCTGATCGCTCGCGCGCCAAGCGCGGCTGTCAGCGGCCCCATCAAGCTCGAACGAAGTGTCCGAGATTATTGCCTCGAGATTCGCGACCAGCGAATCCGAGGTGTTCATCCCCCCGCGAGGGCGGGCTTTTCGACGAATGACCTATGTTGAAAGATGGGATGGCCTATGGGCCAAACCTCCTTCCCAGTCAAAACCTTGCCAAGCTTGGGCCAAGTTCCCGTCAATTGTTTGAGCTTATGTCCTCCCGTGACGCACGAGAGAACCAGAAAAAATAAAGAACAACAACCGCGTGAAATCGTCTCTCACGACGCCGACGATGGGTGGCGCGCGCGCCCTTAGACCTGTCGCTTGGGAGCCAATGCTGCAGATACCGCGCTGCTTCACGCTCGGGCGCAGCAGCAGCAGGCGGGGAAGAGGAAGCTCGGAAGGGGGGGAGGACCCAGACGGACCCGCGACCCCCCAAAACCCAGAAGGGGATACCGCCAAAAGCAAACATGCGCCAAGAACGGGGCGTGAAAAACACCTCCAGCGAAGAGTGCGTGGGAAGCGCTGCAGGTCAAAACTGTGAGGCGGGTCATATATGCTGCCTGGGAAACGACGTCCTGGGACCCCCAGCGGGCGGTGGATGTGGATGCGCTTCGGCCCCAGGGAGCCGAATACATCGATGTCCACCGCCTGCCAAGGTCCCAGAGGATCAATCCCACTGGCGGTAGTCATGGATAAATCACCGCCTCTGACAAACGCTCTGCCACATTCCCAGCTGTTCCCCCTGGAAAGGACCCCACGACGATCGGAAGGATGGGCCCCGCCTCGAGCGACGAGATACCGAAGCCGACCTCCGGCTCGTCGTTGTACACAATGCGGGACCAGCGGTTCTGGAAACCGCTCTCCTCGCAGGGGGGGCACTTGGAGACGACTCTAGGGTAACAAACAGTGACACTACCATCAACATCCGCGCGAACCTCCGAGCTGTTACTCCTAACGCCAGCGTTTGTTCCCCGAGGATCTCCCTTGCGGCTGGGCCCGGCCCCAGAACAGACCCACCACTTCCAACCCTCCTTCCTTCCCTCCCTCCCTCCCTCCTTCCCTCCCTCCCTTTCTCTATTTTGTTTCTCTGTCTATGTGTGTATATATATATATATATATCAAAGATGGCGATCGCACGCGCCGCGTCCGAAACTGCTCGGACGCGCCGCGCGCGGCCGAAACTGGAGCAGCCGTTGCGGCGTCGACAATAGCGTCGTCATCAATCAGAGACGTCGTCGTCGTCGTCGTCGTCGTCGTCGTCGTCGTCGTCGTCGTCGTCGTCGTCCGTGGTCCGTCGTCCGTCGTCCGTCGTCCGTCGTCCGTCGTCGTCGTCGTCGACTTCGTCGTTGTCGTCGTCGTCGTCGGTCGCCGGTCGTCGGTCTTGACGCAGAAGAAAAAAATACTGCACAAGCATTAAACTTTCGGAAATCCGCGCAGGTTTTTTGGATCGACAGTGGGCCCCTTCCCTGGCGCGCGGAGCGCGCCAGGGGCGGCGCCCGAGGCGCCGCCTGGGGGTGCCCAGCGCCGATCCAAGAAATCCTCGCGGAGCTCCAGAAGTTCATGCTTACGCAGTTGTTCCGTCTTCGAGCGCCGGCCGTCGGAGTCTTGCTCGCCATCCTGATGGGGCTCAGTTGGCAGCTGGCTCCGGAACGACGACCTGGATGGCCGGCCTCTCGGCGCCGCAGCGCGCCGACGAGGGCTGGGTGAGGCGGCTTCCGCGGCGCGAGCGCGAGCGCGAACACAGCGAGTTCCAGAAGCAGGGATCGAGCCGTGTTTGCATTTTCGTCTTGTCTTCGTTGTTCCCCGTTTTGTCTTCGTTCCGCCTTTGCTGCAGAACGAAATCGAAACGGACACGTCCCACGAAATCGCAAAAGCACCCTAGGCGCGAAACTCGCAGGGATCCACCTAAACAGTGTTTGTCGTTTTCGTTTTGTTTCCGTTGTCCGTCGTTGTGTCTGCGTTTCGCAATTGTTTCAGAACGAAGGTGAAAAGAAAACAGTCCACGAAATCGCCAAAAGCAGCTTAGGTCGGGCCCTGTCCTCTCGACGCGCTCATGATGAGAACAGGTATTAGGTAACTGTGCGGGAGCACCCCCCCCCCCCACACACACACACACACACACACACACACACACACACACACACACACACACACACACACACACACACACACACACACACACACGTTGCAGGGGGTCCATGTGATGCCAATTCGCCTCAGTTCTGATAGCTTGCGCAGGTGGGCGAGCGCTCGCAGGTGTCCAGCCCAGAAGAAGCCGCAGCCAAGGGCATGGTTGCCAACAATGTGTTGAACGTTGGAGGCGGCTGGGGGGGCTGAAATGGTTGGGACCCTAGAAAATCTGTCAGGAAAGGGGGTGAGGCCAAATCCGCTTAAAATGGGTCCCTGTACCACTCCTGGGATCCATGTGGCGCAATGTTTCCCCCCAGATCCGTTTCTGACGGTCCCGAGACCCAGCAACGGCCCCCAGAGGCCGAAAGAGGCAAAAAACTCTCGAACTCAGAACCTGGAATCTGCTAGTCCTTCCCGCTGGCCGGAACCAATGAGTGCTGGGCCACATCAGACCCCAGCCAGCTCCAGGCTGCCCGTACCTGCTCAGGTTCGCGTGCAAGCAGCGTGTGCGTCTTCCGTCTTCGGCCCCTCTTCATCGCGCGTCGCCTCACCGCGACCCCAGCAGCCTTGGACGCTTGCGCGCGGATCGGCAGCGGCTCGCCAGTCCTGCGGGTGACGTCGAGGCCAAAGCCTCGCCGTCGTCTACCCAAATAATTTTGAGCAGCACATATAACACATGATGTGCTACATTGTTGAACTGGCTGGGCGCTCTGGCGCGGCGAGTATAGTTTCTCACGCCCCGCCACGAAGTCGGCCTCCTGGCTCCAGGCGCCCCCCAAACGACGACTCCGACCCATCTCGGAACTAGTACGGCTTGAAGATGCTGAGTGGCTCCTTGAGCCACGCTTGGTGGGGAGCATGAAGCCTTCGAGGTCGTCGCAGCTGAGCCTGCTCGGTGTCGTTGCATGGTGGGCATCGTGAAGGTGCACTAGTCTTGCTTCTCAGGGAGGACAGCAAGAAACGTCACGTGATCCTCCTCCTGCTCCTGCTCCTGCTCCTGCTCCTGCTCCTGCGCCTGCTCCAGCTCCTCCACCTCCTCCTCCTCCTCTTCCTCCTCCTCCTCCTCCTCCTCCTCCTCCTCCTCCTCCTCCTCCTCCTCCTCCCTCCCCCCCTCCCTCCCTCCCTCCCTCCTCCCTCCCTCCCTCCTCCTCCTCTTTCTCCTCTTCCTCCTCCTCCTCCTCCTCCTTCTCCTCCTTCTCCTCCTCCTCCTCCCCCTTCCCCTCTACCTCCAACGTCCGTGCCTGTTCCACTTCTTCCTACTACCACCAACGTGCTCGCCACATTCCTTTCCTGCACGCATCTGCAACGTGCTTCGTCGCCCACCACCACCACCACCCCCGCGGTGAGGGCGAAGGCACAACTGCCTGCCAGACGAGGGTATGAATGCGGAAGGGATGGGACGGATGGGAGGCCATGGGAGAAAACAGAGGACGCGAGAAACGACACAGATTTGCCACACATAGATGGTTGTCGTCGTCTCGAAATGCTCCTCATTCTCTTCCTTCCCCTCCTCTCTGTTCACCTCTCCTCATTTTGCTCCTCGTCCTCCTCCTTCCGATCTATCCATATCTTTCTCTTCTTTCCTCCATCCCTCGTCGTCCTCTTCCTCCTCCTCCTCCTCCTCCTCCTCCTCCTCCCTCCCTCGTCCTCCTCGTCACCCATTGTAATCAACAACGTCATGATCGCTCTCGCGCGTCTCCTCGATCCATCTAGCGAGCGCTCTCTGGCTGAGCTCTGTAAACGACGGCTCCCCTCGAGGGCTCAGCCAGGCATGCGAAGTGCACTCATCCGGCCGTGGGTCAGTCTGAAAGAAAAATGAGGAGGAGGAGGAGGAGGCCCGTGCAGTGCAATGTTATGCTCCCCTCACTCATTGCGAGGCTGAGAGATACCCCCCCGCGCCACTGCTTTAACTCGAGCGGAGTCCAAAGGAGAGATGACGACGCGGAACGTCATGTGGCTGGGACCTAGGGCCAGAAGGATCTGGGAGGAGTCGTAGGGCACTGTGTGGATCGACTTTCTACCTCGGCCGGGTGGCTGACCCGAGCTCAGGAGCAACCAGAGATAGCCTCCCCAGGCAAAATCAGATGGTCCACTATTGGCTAAGACTCGCATGATGTTTTTCCTGCCTGGGGATGGTCTGCTCGGTTATCGCTGGCTTCCCCCAGGGAAAACCAATTCTGTGGCAACTCACGGGAGCCTCTCATCCCATCTTGCTGGCTCGTGTGAATCGACGCTAATCGACGCTAGATCGTCGCTAATCGCGTTCATCGATGCTAAATCGGCGCTACCCCATCGCCTACCAGACGCGAGTCGACGCATGACGAGCTGTACCCCCACGCAACGAGGAAGGACACCCACAGAAGGAAGAAAGAAATCCGGCCAGGGGGTCGTTCAGGCGTCAGTCGCAAAGGAAAATAAATCCGGTGGTGGGGGCGGGGCAGAACGTAACGCCCGCCCTCCGCCGTGTGGGTCCGACAGCACAAACTGTGGTGCCGGACGCACTGCGGCAGTGCCGGAACGCACCTGTGGGGGGGGAGCGTTACGTCATGGGAGGGGGGAGGGGGGGGGGAGGGAGGGCGGCATAACGCGCGTTATGACCCAGAGGGTGAAACACGCTATGGATGGTCTGTTCGGTGATCGCTGGGCCCCCCGAAGAAGGCCAGGGATCGCATCCCGGCAGGGACCCCTTCTGGAACCCACCTGGCGGGAGTGCGATCCCGCGACCATAGGATGGGCTTTTGGCTGGCGTCGTGGAAACGGCCAGGATATAGGAAAGGAGGAGGAGGAGGAGGACCAGTAAACCCAAGAATCATCAACGATGTTGGGATAAACCCTCCCTCCAAGCTCCCTCCTTCATAGGCTCCTACAACGGTTCATCTCCACTGAGGGAACTGCCTCGTCGGAAGACAACCGATTGAAGATTCTGAAGCATGCCAAAACATTGTTCTCGTGATTGCAACGCCACGGATCAACCTGACTGTTGCGTCTTGACGAGCCTGAATCGTACCATAACGCCATTCCTGGGACCTCAACACCGCGAACCAACGTAGCTGTTGCACCCGCATAATTCAAAATCTTTCCAAAACACCATGTCTGGTTCGCTTCGCATGGGAATCCGTGACACCCTTGTCAATTGTATGAACGAATGCGCGCGGCGCTAAGGCGAGAGGCACATTTTGAAACCACCCGCTCTCCATCCGTGAAGCTTTTGCGATTTTGTTTTAACAAGGTGCGCGGCGCTAAAGCGAAAACCACACTTTGAAAACCACCCGCCCTCCATCCGTGAAGCTCTTGCAACGAATGCGCGCGGCGCTAAGTCGAGAGCTACATTTCGAAAACAACCCGCCTTCCATCCGTGAAGCTGTTGCCAGTCGTAAATCATGAGGGAGTCTCAGGCGAAACGCCTTTGCTGAGCCGAATGCGGTGTGAATGCGCGACTAAAGCGGGCACGGGAGGCTAGCCTAAGCGAGCCAAGCGGGAGTGGAAAAGGACAGGAAACACAGGCAGCGCATACGAAAAAGCGCGTTCGTGGCGTGGCACACTTCTCACTACAAGTGGGGGCCCAGATTCAAGCTACCTCCCCCCTCCCTTGGAAAAGGGGGAGGGCCTCCGAAGTTGTCCCCCCCCTTGTGTGGGCATTTTTTAGCTGGGGGGGGGGCCCTAGCTAAAGGGAGGGGGAGGGGCTCAGGAGCTCCCCCCCCCTTTCGGAACCCAGGGTCAGCCCAGGCTTCACTTTCAAAGGTGAAGGGGGGGGGTCCAAAGCTCTCCCCCCCGTTCCTTTTGTTTGCTTTGTCGCTGGGGGGTCCCTGGCTACGGGGCGGGGCTGGAAGCTACCCCCTCCCCTCCTTTTCGGGGCCCCGGGTAAGCCCAGGCTGCCCTTTCCATAGGGAAGGGGAGGTCCGAAGCTACCCGCCCCTCCCCTCTGTCTGCTGGCTTTTCCAGCTGGAGGGCCCTGGCTGAAGGGGGGGTTCGAAGTTACTTTTCTTCGTTTGTCTTCGGCGCATCGTTGATTTTCGGCGTGCGTGTGGTTTGCGGCGCGTCTTTGGTTTTCGGCTCCCCTTGGGCCCTTGGCGCCCCTTCGCTTTTCCGGCGCTCCTTTGGTTTTCGGGGCTCCTGTGGTTTTCGGCGTTCCTTTGGTTTTCGAAGCCCCTTTTGACTATCGGCACGCCCTATGGTTTTCGGCGTATCTGTAGTTTTCGGCGCCTCGCTGATTTCCGGCGCCCCTTAGGATTTCGGCGCCTCTTTGGTTTTCGGCGCCCCTTTGGCTTTCGGCGCCCCCGCGGTTTTCGGCTCCCCTTTGGTTTGCGGCGCCCTTTTGGTCTCCGGCGCCCCGTCTGTCTTCGGAGCTTCTGGTCTTCGGCGCCCCTTTCGCTTTCGGCGCCCTTTTAGTTATCGGCGCCCTCTTTGGTTTTTGGCGCATCGTTGGTTTTCGTTTTCGGCGCTCCTTCTGGTTTTCGGCGCCCCTCGGGTGTTCGGCGCCCCTTTGGTTTTCGGCGCCCTTTTGGTTTTCGGCGCCCCTTCGGTTTTCGGTGTCCTTCTGTGTTTTCGCAGCCCTTTTGGTTGTCGGCGCCTCTGGTTTTCGGCGTTCCTTCTTGTGTTCGGCGCTTTCTGGGTTGTTCTTTTTGGTTTCCTGCGCCCCCTTGGTTTTCGGTGCCCCTTTGGTTCTCGGCGCCCTTTTTGTTCGGCGCTACTTCTTGTTTTTCACGCGCTTTTGGCTTTCTGCGCCATGTCCGTCTTCGGAGCATTCGTTGTTTTCGGCGCCCTTCTCGTTTTCGGCGCCCTCTTGGTTTTTTTGGCTCCCATTTGGTAGTCGGCGCCGCTTGGTTTTGTCGGCGCTCCCTTGGTTTTGTCGGCGCTCCTTTGGTTTTGGCGCTCCTTTGTTTTTTCGTCGCCCCTTTGGTTGTCAGCGCCGCCCTCCTCCTCCTCCTCCTCCTCCTCCTCCTCCTCCTCCTCCTCCTCCTCCTCCTACCCCCCGCCCAATCCAGTAGGATCCCTCCTGCCCGATGCAATAGAATCTGAGCAGCGGAAGAAGCCGACCCCGAGCGGAGGGCTTGCCGGGGAGGGCTGCAGCCACTGCGAATACTTCGGGCTCTTCTCCAGGAAGATATCGTGCCTCCCCCTTCTTCTCCTCCTCGTCGTCGTCGTCGTAATCGTCGTCGTCGTCGTCGTCGTTGTCGTCGTCATCGCCGTCGTCTTCAGGGTCGGTAGCACCCGCCGTAAGGCCTTAAGAATACTTCGGGTTCTTCTCGAGGAAGATATCGAGCCAGTCCAAGGAGCCCTGGTCTGGCAGGCACACGGGGAACACCACGTCCCACCTGCCAGGAGCGAGGGATCAGTAAGACGCACCCCGCACTTGGGGATACACGTCGGTCGGAAGAAGTAGGTACAAACATGAAGTACATAGGAAGGCGGATAAAGTGGATTGGGTCCAGGCCCTCCCAGAGAAAAACAAAACACAGCAAAATCATGTCGATTCTTGAAGTAGGAAGGCGCTTGAAGTAGATTGGGATCTGAGAATCCCAAAAAACCTACTTTCAACGACCGGCGTGTAAGGGTGAGGGTACGGCGGCGCAGAAAGCACTTGCCCAGGACCCCTCGCCCAGGACCCTCCACCCAGAACCCCCCCGTCAAGCAGAAACGGGCCCACCACAGCCACGCACACCCAAGGATGAAATCCGCCGACCCTGTCGGCGTGTGTGAGGGGCTTTTCCGTTCGAGCCGTCATCTCCGTCATTCTTTGTACTCGTCGTCTCTGTCCTTCCCTTTCCCTGGGAGACCTCTTCCCCTGGGCTCCAGCCAAGCCGACCTTGAGCAACCTCGTAATTGAGTCGAAGGGAAGCCCCTTCCCTTTGATCCCTCCCCCGCCGGGAGGGGGGGGGGGTAGCGACCCCCCCCCCGGGTCAGATACGACGCCCCCCCCTGGGACTCCTCTTCCCCTGGGCTCCAGCCAAGCCGACCTTGAGCAACCTCGTAATTGAGTCGAAGGGAAGCCCCTTCCCTTTGATCCCTCCCCCGCCGGGAGGGGGGGGGGGTAGCGACCCCCCCCCCCGGGTCAGATACGACGCCCCCCCCTGGGACTCCTCTTCCCCTGGGCTCCAGCCAAGCCGACCTTGAGCAACCTCGTAATTGAGTCGAAGGGAAGCCCCTTCCCTTTCATCCCTCCCCCGCCGGGAGGGGGGGGGGGTAGCGACCCCCCCCCCGGGTCAGATACGACGCCCCCCCCTGGGACTCCTCTTCCCCTGGGCTCCAGCCAAGCCGACCTTGAGCAACCTCGTAATTGAGTCGAAGGGAAGCCCCTTCCCTTTGATCCCTCCCCCGCCGGGAGGGGGGGGGGGGTAGCGACCCCCCCCCCGGGTCAGATACGACGCCCCCCCCTGGGACTCCTCTTCCCCTGGGCTCCAGCCAAGCCGACCTTGAGCAACCTCGTAATTGAGTCGAAGGGAAGCCCCTTCCCTTTCATTCCTCCCCCGCCGGGAGGGGGGGGGGGTAGCGGGGGGGGTAGCGACCCCCCCCCGAGTCAGATACGACGCCCCCCTACCGACCTTGAGCAACGTCGTCATTGAGTCGAAGGGAAGCCCCTTCCCTTTCCCTTCCCCGACGGGGGGGGGAGAGGAGGTCCCGGGGGGGGTCCCGGGGGAGTCCCGGGGAAGTCCCGGGTCAGATACGACACCTCCCTCCCCCACCTTCTCGTCCTTCTCCCCGTTCCCCCAAACCATCCCACAGCCCGTGCCTCTTGCTGCGCATTGCGAACAGGGTCGGCGGCACCGGCCGTCAGGCCTTCGCAATAATAAGACCGCTCGGGTACCCTCACTCTCTCTGGCATAATGAGCACGCCACATCGCGAGAAAGCGGCCTCCACTTCAAACTTCTCTTCAACATGTCTCTCACCTCATACCCCAGATCGGAAATTGCACCGAAAGCGTTACACGACCGTGGATACTCGCAGCAGCTGGCGCAGACCACCCACGACGATGCAGCTGGGCGACCTGACCACTGCGACGTGAGGGCATGGTCTGTGCGTTTGGAGTTGCGTTGTAGCAACCTTTGAGCGCGGTGGTGCAACATCACGCGCACTCAGCTGATCGGTCACATGCCGATAGGGATGGAGATAGGCAGATAGGCATTGAGATCCAAAACAGGCCAGACTCAAGGAACACGTATGGCCGCATTCGTAGGCACATGCTGGAGTCGTTCTGGCCGTGTGTCGCTCGTCACGCAGTTTTTACTGCACTGCCATCGTCAGAAGAACAAGCAAGTTGGAGGTGGGCATGCTTCATACTCGATTCGCGTTGGACCCACACTTGGTCGACGATCGTTTCTTCACCCATGCTTTTCGATTCGCAGTCGATCTGGACTGCAGAGAATTAGTCCTTCCCATCTTGTCCGAAATGCCCTCAAATCAGTACATCTGATTATCATTCGACACTCACGCTGCTTTCATGATCCGTGCTAGATAGCCACTTGGTATTCATGCTAAGCCCTCGGATATGATGGATTGCAAACATGTCAGTCTTGAATCGCAAGAGCTTCGTCCTCGAATTCTGATGGATTACAATGTCGTACGAAATTGACTCGCAGGTTGCCCGTTCCTGATTCGTAAGCTTGTGGCGATTCACATCTGAATCATGTCGGCTTCCAATTAGTTCCAATTTGGGACACTGTTCTTTCAAGACTCCTGCAAAATGATGCGTTGGCGGACTGCTGGTTCACACCTACCACAAACCATCTGAGAATCCACCGACCCCTTGTTCCCTCCCCCTCTGGCCTGGCACGAACACACCATGGGGGGAATAGAGGGCCCCCGAACGGACCAGTATGGCCTTAAGAGGCCCCCAAGACTGTCCGAGAGGGCCCCGAGTTGCCGAAAGATCGTTCCACGACGCCCGAGATGGCCTCCAGACAGCCCACGGTGCCCTCAAAACGCATCCGACAGGCCCCCTAACAGGCAACCATCGTTGATTCCCCCATAGGTGTTTGCATGATGTTGGCGTTATAGCCTTTCTGCTGCCCGCCGCCCCATGACGGCCCGACAGGCCCCAACGATCGCCCCCAAGACTGCCCAAGAGGCCTCCAGGAGGGCCTCAAGACGGCCCAAAGCGGCCTCCAAGACGGCCCAAGACGCTCCCGAGATGGCTCCAAGACGGGGCCCAGACGGGGGACCCGAACGGACCTTTCGAGCCCTCGGCTCCGATAGGCCCCCCCGCCCACGAGGCCCCGAGAGGCCCCGCGGCCATCATGACGGCCCCCAAAACGCCCCCGAGAAACCCCCAATAGGCCACCAGGAAGCTCCAGAGGCCTCAAAGAAACTCCCGAACGGCACCCAAACTAAAACCGCACCCCCACGGGCCCACGAGAGCGCTCTGAGCCCGAAGAAGCATCCATGAATACTCTGACTCAAAAGCCATGCACGGTGGCGGGACGATATAAGTCCGCTGACAAAATCAAAGGGGTCGGCGGATGTGGCGTAAGCCTGCACAATCCACGTCCGGAAGTGACGTGCTGAGCGGCAGCGTTTTCTGCGGAGGCGATAATGCAACGTATCCATTGTATCCCATACTTTCATATTGGCTACACATTGTCTTGTGTTGCATTATTATGTATCCCCCAAACCCCTTCCCTGGGGCTACGCCACATCCAGTTTCTTGGGCCTCTTGTGGGGCCACGAGGGCGTCAGGACGGCTCAAGATGGCCTCTGTGCGGGCCAAAACGGCCCCAAGACGGCCCAAAATGGCCCCAAGGGGGCCCAACAAGGCCCCCCAAAGGCCCAAGACGGCCCCAAGAGGACCCCCAAGAGCGCCTCCAGAAGCCCAAATATTTGATTTCCCGATGGCTTTTGTATGGGTTGAGCGCCCTCGCCTTTTTTCGACTCTGCGAAGCCCATGACGGCCTAAGCGGCCTCCAACACTGCCCCACAACGACCCACAAAGCCCCGATAGGACCCCCAAAACGGCCCACGAGGACCCCAGGACGGCTGAGCCTGACGCCTCGGGCCCTGGGCGCGGGGCCGGGGCGGCGTCAGCCGCGGCGCGCCAGGGGTCGGCCGGCCCGGCCGCGAGCGCGGCGGCCTGGCCCGCGCCCCAGCCCGCGCCGTCGGTCTGGGGAGACTCACAGGCGCCCGCCGTCCAGCAGCTGCTCGCCCATGTCGCTGGACTCCACCAGCTCGCACTCCATCCCCATCTGGAGTCGCAGCTCAGCTCGCCCGTCTGGGTGCTGGCGTTCAGGCTGTCGACGGCGTCGTCGCCGTCGTCGGGCATGCTGTCGAAACGAAAATCAGGGCTCTGCGCGCCGAGTCACGGTTCCGCCGTCGCGACGTGGAACCTCGGTCTCTCGTCCTCCAGTCCACTCTCAACCACGAGCTCCGCTACCAATGTTATCGGGTCAGCGTCCTCAGATGACGATCGAGGGACGAGAGGATGAATAACGAGTTCTTTCAGCACGCGGCTGTAACATCCGTGCCTCTGTCCACGGAGGCGCCCTAAGCCCAACGGGTTACGGAGAAGTGGCTAGGGGGCGGAGAGCCCGAAGAGGGGGTAAAGAGAGAGAACCCCGGTCCCCCGAAGAGTGGGGGAACGGGGACAACTGACTACGTCTGGAAATACGGTGGGGCTGCGAAGGTAGTGGTGCCCAAACGTCCTGCTGAGATCGCGTGCTCTCAGGATGAACTCACGAATGTTGCTATCCTGGAGGAGCGTTGTCCAAAGAAGCTCTTCAAACATCGAATCGAATCGCACCGGCAGGCGACGGCAGCTCGAGACAAGAAAGCCGAAGCCAATGGTGCGCCAAAAATATACGAGGCCGTACCGCCATGGAGTCTTGGATAATGAATTAGCTACCGTTGCGCGGGCAAATATTACATGTCAGCCTGACCTTGGATTACGTTGCTGGAGCAGGCGTGTGGCCAATGAAGAAATACCTGGTCAGCGTGTGGGTGGTCTCAGCTTTATTCAAAGTGACTGCGAAGAGGGCTATTCAAATGAGGAAGGAGTCGAAAGGAAAAAAAAGGGAAGATGTCGTACACTTCGTGAGCGGTACTACCCTCAAGTACGCCCTAGAACTCATCAAGGACCTTCGTGGATCTCGTGGGATTGGTCACCAACAAAATTGAGTACAGTCATTCATTCGAGTGCAAAAAACATTCTCAGGCAGCATGGCGGAAGCTTCAAGCAAAAGCGCCGCCAGCTCCGACACCACATGAAATCGCGCCTCTTCCTCAACTTGTTGATGGTCCCGCCCCTTGTACCCAGCTGCAGACACAGTCGGGATAGAACACAAAAAGTGTCAAGATGACGAGAAAAAGTAGAGGAGCAAAGACGACACCAACAGTACGCGTACGTGCAGAGATGAACCCGACGGTGATGGACATCAGCATCGGCGGCATCCAAGCCACCATCAACGTAGTCAAGAACAAGAAAGAAACACCAACTATGGCGCCAACTACATGGGCATAGATGCTCGCCAACTACGACAAGAGGCATTAACCAGCGGCTACACCAAAAGCGATGGCCAGTATGACACGAACGGTTTAGCAGCACAGCTCACGCGACTAGCACCGGTGGTAGAAGCAGGCCACGCAGAGCAACAGCAGCAGCCAGACCAGCAAATGGAACAAGCAGCCAGCAGTGGCATCAGTGGCAGCGGCAGCGCGGCTCCTGGGGTCTCTGGGCTTTCCCCAGACCTTCAAGTTTTTCTGGCACAGGCCATTGGAGCGGATGTTGCAAGTAAGAACAAGGTGATCATGGACAAGTTGAAGCTACAAGGCCAGGGTTTGGCCAAATGTTTCGAATTACTTCAACATGGGGATGAACCATTATCCGAGGCAGAGAAGCAGGAGGAAGCAGATATCGTGCAGCTTTCCAAGCGGCTCAAGGAATCATCTGCTACCAAGCCAATGTATACTGAAGATAAATGACGGCATCGAGACGGCTTCGATGAAAACAGGCTTTACCAACGGCGACTACCATATCAGAGGGAATCTGCTTGGTCATAGTGTTATCCGCAATCGTCACGAGCTGGAACACCTTCGTGGGCAGGCTCGACACTATCGATACTGACCGCCTGGCATTACAGGAGACGCGACTTGATTTCAAACAGCAGCTGGCCTGTTCAAAGATATGTGCAGCCAACAAATTCAATGTCAATTTTGGCCTCCTAGTGCGTGCGCAGAGATGTCCTGGTACGAAGGTGCATTGATGTGCGCAACGTGGTGTGACTATTACTACGAAGCAAAACCTCGTGGCCCTGGAAACAAGACGCAAACTCAGAGCAGCAAAAGAGTTGTACCAGACTTCGATATTGATAAAACAATATGGTCGTTTTCGGTGCGTGCCCTATCCACTTCATTCGCATGTATGATGAATCTGGGAATGAATCGTTGCTCCGCACAAAGAACGACAGGAACTTCGAATTCGTCTTTGATGATACCGAGTCTGTTGGAGATCAGCCTGTCATCATGTGCATTGATGCGAGTACCACTATCACAGATTCGTCGACCCTCTCAGCTGTCTTCGCTACGGGAATGTGGCATGATGTCAGAGTATTTTGGGGCCTCTATGGCTTGGGTCCGAAGTGGGACAATCAGGCTCCTGGACAGCATGTTAGCCGGCCAGACCTCATCATCGTCAACACAGCAGCAAGTGAAGCTATCCACTCCTTCCACCTGCAGACGAGCAAAGCAACCCACCCAGAGCCCAATATTAACCTGCTCTGGACGTGCATCCCGCGAAGCGAGGAGAATCGTCAACGAAACACTGAGACGCCAATAACAAACCAGCGGAGCATCGTCGGGATACCATCAACTGGCAACCAGGACAGCAGTGGTACACCATCAGGGGAACATTAACAAACAACTGGGACACTGCAAAAAACACTTAATAATCCATCAACATCGCCGACTACCATAACGTGGCTTCTAACAACCTGGCATCGCATGCGCAGCTTCGCCCGCACGACACGTTACGCACGACACGTCACGAACCCCACCCTGGATATCCCTCTTGGGGCCTTCACAGAGCATTCGCACCAACAACCTCCAATACAGGACGAGCCCGCTGAGTATCCAGACGCTCGCTGGATAGCAACCCTCGAGCTTTCGGTCTCCATGCCAAACCTCAGGCCATCTGAAGGACCGCGCTGACGAAGAAGGCTGGGTCTCTGAGGCGGCCCAGCCAGACCTTGAAGACGGTCGATGTGTGTCTAGACACAGTGAATCATTTACCATCTAGCGATCAGTGCGTCCTGGACAAGCTGCATGGTTCACAAACATATCTGTCACTGCCGCCGTACAGATGATTTGGAACAGCTTCGCACCGTCGCAGGCGTACAGTACTGAGGTTTCACTAGCCTCGCGCTTGCCGAGCTTTACTGTGCCTAATAGATGGTCCGTCAGTAGGAAAGTAGCCGGTTGCACATGCTGTCGCGGAGTAGTATTCAAGTCGAGTCACCAACTCTGCGACTATGGTTGTTGTCACGACCTCGTACAAAGTAGGATCACAACGGCCAACACACGATTCGAGCGCGTTTCTTTACGTCGGGCGATGACGGGCGTCATGGGCGGAACCACAGCCGCGCCCGCGCGCACGACGCGACGAGCGACGAGCGCCGACGACGACGCAAGCAACATGTAGGTGGCGATCTGCCCCACAGCGCGCTTGTACACCACAGCGCTCGCGTGCACCACAGCGCGCGTGTACACCACAGCGCCTGAGTACACCGCAACAACCGTGTGCAACGCAACGCCTGTGTACACCACAATGCTTGCCTGCACTGCACTTCAGCGCCAGTGTACATGTGAACACCGCAACAACCATGTGCAACACAGCGCACCTGTACGCCACAATGCTTGCGTGCACCGCAGCGCCTGTGCACGCCACGGCGCCTGTCTAAACCGCAGCACCCGCGTGCAACGCAGCGCTGGTGTACACAACAGTGCCTGCGTGCATAAGACAGAAGAGCATGTGCGTGAGGATCTGCTGCGGGCAACTAAACGCCACGCCAAGAAACTGATGATAATCGACTGCGGCGTTCTTCCCTCCTCCCTCCCCCCCCGTCCCCTTCCTCCTCCTCCTTCTTTTCCTCCTCCTCCTCTTCCTCCTCGTCGTCCTCCTCCTCCTTACCCCCTGTCGTGAGGATTGGCGCTACAGTGCACGTGCGCATCTCAGCGTGCACCGCAAAATGGTCTGTTTAATCGGTCCACTTGGTTCTCGGACGGACAATTTAGCTGGAGCCTCCTGGACACAAATGGGAGGAGTTAGGGTGATGCGGGCGGAGTCGGGAGGACTCGTAGATTCCAGCGGCGCTCCTCTGTCCACAAGGATCCCTTTCTATTCTTTCCAACATTGTATCTATATCTGTGCGACAGTGGTGCTGTGTTGCAAACGGTTGCAGTGGTGCACACAGGCGCCGGGGTGCTCACACGCACTGCAATGCACGCAGGCATTGTGGTGTACACTGGTGCTGTGTTGCACACGGCTGTGGTGTACGCAGGCACTGTGGTGTACACAAGCGTTGTGGTGCCCGCAGGCACGGTGGCACAAACTGACGCTGTGTTGCACGCGGCTGCTGTGGTGTACATAGGCGGTGTGGTGTACACAAGCGCTGTGGTGCACGCAGGCACCGTGGTGTACACAAGCGTTGTGGTGCAGATCACCACCTACATGCTGGTGCTACCGTCCTCCGTCATTCTAAGCATTCCCAGACGCCGCCGGCGTGAAACGTGACGTCATCCCCCCCTCCCCCCCCAGATGATTGCCGTCATCGGCCCGGATTAAAAAAGAGGCTCCAGCCGCGTCCGCGCGCACGACGTCGACGAGCGACGAGCGACGAGCGACGAGGCCGGCGCCGACGCCGACGCCGACGCCGACGCCGACGCCGACGCCGACGCCGACGCCGACGCCGACGCCGCCGCCGCCGCCACCGCCGCCGACGACGACGACGACAGCGGACCAGATTCCCATGCGGATTCCTACGTGGACACCTACGCGGATCCCAATGCGCACGGCGGCAGTGCCCGGAGCGTAGCGCACTGGGGGGGGGAGCGGGGGCCATGACGCCCGCCATGCCCCAAGCAATAAAGAAACGGGCTCTTGCAAAAACACAAAGCTTGTTTTACACAAACAAATACGACACGATCAAAACAAAAAGCCATCAAGGCAAGATCCAAAGGTGAGCCATCAAGGAGTTCGACGTTCGCTCAAAATCCTAAAATCAACAGTGTCTGAACCTAAACTCACTAATACAATACGGCCCGAATCAAAGCAGCCCTGAGATGTGAAACTGCTGCTCGTAACGGCACGTACGCAACAAACATCGTAGCTAGGCCACCGGCCACCTGCCATCCTTCACCGGCACAGCCTTCGCAGTCTCGACCGCGTCCGTCAGTGACGCGTCGCTGACCATGCGGCACTTGAAAGGCAGCGCGACCAACGGGCTCGGCCCTCCCCTTCCCCTAGACAACGTATCTTCGAGCTTCGCACCGAGTCGCTCGAATAGCCAGGATTCGCGTCCATGCCGACAAACAACAGCTTAATATCCACAGACGACGATCAGACTGTTTATCTACGCCCAGAACTTGCAGACAAGAGTGAGGGTGCGGCGGCGCTCTCGCCGAAAATTTTCGCACAGGACCTCCCGCCCGGGACCCCCCGCCCAGGACCACTTGCCCAGGACCCCTCGCCCAGGACCCCGTCAAGCAGCAACGGGCCCAAAACCGCCACGCACGCCCAGGGATGAAGTAAGTCCGTTCGGGCACCCGCATTCTGATCATAGAAGTGATGAGCGGGATATCGCAAGAGTGCAACCACATTCAACATTGCAGCATTGAACACCTCGTGCAAATGCCACCACGAGAAAAGACTGAACGATGGGCGGCCGCGACCCCACACAACAAGAGAGCTAGAGAGAGGAGGAGGCGTGGTGGGGCATAGAGAGAGAGAGAGAGAAACAAACCATAACTGCTAGAGACGGAGAGACCAATGCGTGCATCCCGTTTCCTGGCACGTTCCGCTATGAACGTTTTGCTGCGCGCGTACGGGCGCGAAGAGCGAGTCCGAGCGGGCTGCGGGCACGACGACGATGACGACGTCGCCGGCTACGATGAGGGAGAACCCGACGACGACAACAATTCACGAACAGGCGGTGAACAAATCTTTTCCGCATCCTTGCTGTTCCAGAGCGAACTCGGTGATCTCGGAGACTTTCTTCCTGGCGGACTCCTATCGGCAGAGCTGACTGCCGCCGAGCACTCACGACTGCCACACAGGCTGACACCAAGGCGACCGTCCTCACTTGTCATCGGACCGCGCTGGGCGCGGGGCGGCCGCGAACCACTTGCGACATCCCCACGGTCTGGCCGCGAACGGATTAGCGTCCTACCCACTGGCGGCTCCCCTCTGGGGTTGGCCGAGTGCCATGCCTGCTATATCGCGATGGGCGTTGGACCACTCAGAGAGAGAAGTCTGGGGGGACAGAGCAAGCAACCCGCCTGAGACATCCCCACGATCTGGGCGCGAAAAGGGAGGTCCTGCCCCCTAGCGGCTCCCCTTGGGGTGTCCAAATGCCATGCCTCCTATATCGGCGTGAGCACTGCATCACCAAAACAATGCTCAAATGCTACATGCACGTGTTATCCCCAAGATTTGTTGTTGGACCCTCGGAAGCCCCCCGGGCCCTGACTCAGCCGATATGACATGCGAAATAAAAGCAAGCGGAAAACGCTGTCAAAAACGTGAAGAGCCCATAGGTGCATGTGGGCCCGCAGACCCGCGCGCGCCAATCAAAAAATTGGCGTTAGTGCCCCCGTACCGTGATCAAGTCAAGGCCTTGTGGGGACAATGCACGACCCAGAGGAAGCACACGCAGTGCGTCCCAGTGGATACGCGCAGCCCGAAGGACAGCACACGACCCAGAGGAATCACACGGAGTGCTTGCCAGCGGATACGTGCAGCCCGAAGGAAATGACATGTGATGCGTCCCAGTGGATACGTGCAGCCCGAAGGACACTACAAGACCCAGAGGAATCACACGTAGCGCGTCGCCACCACCACCACAACCACAACCACAACCACCACCACAACCATCATCATCATAATCAGTTTCATCATCATCATTATTATTATTATCAGCATCATCATCATCATCATCATCATCATCATCATCATCATCATCATCATCATCATCATCATCATCATCATCATCACCATCGTCATTCTTATTATCATCAGCATTCTCACCACCACCACCACCATCACCATCACCATCACCATCACCATCACCATCAGCAGCATCATCATCATGGATCTCCCACTCTCGAAGAATCGCCACCCAGAATGCTGGGCTGGCACGGTGGCGGGACTTGCCGCAGGCAGCTGGACAACTTACCTGCGATAACCGAAGGATTGAAACCTGCCGCCAGTTTTGTGAAAGCGCCGCCATGCAAGGGGCGAGTACGAGGCGGAC
The DNA here is from genome assembly GCA_963575745.1 of Prorocentrum cordatum. Classification (NCBI taxonomy): domain Eukaryota; class Dinophyceae; order Prorocentrales; family Prorocentraceae; genus Prorocentrum; species Prorocentrum cordatum. The sequence continues at coordinate 368,718 of CAUYUJ010008624.1, read as the reverse complement.
GCGAGGCGGGCTGGCGGACAGGAGCCTCCAACCTCTGGCGCGGGCTCTCGCACTGCGGCTGGCCCCTTCGAATACCTTCCCCTGGAGATTCCACGCCAGACCGATGACCCGAGCGGCTGCAAGCTTCGTCGGGCACTTCCCCTCCGACCGAAATTGTAATGCACCGTGAGATTCTTGAAGGTGATGGCCGGGAACAGCGGCTTGCCCTGGAGAGACCGAGGAAGTGCCTGCGGCCGGGAGGCCCGCATCCCATTCTTGAACAGGCTGACGGTGTTGCCGTTGGGGCTCGCGCTGTCCTCTGGAGCAGAGCCCGTCTGCCCCCCTAGAGTTCCGACGCTCCAGGAAAATTGGCGCGGCGGGTTTTCGGCAGTTTTCGGCCTCCGGGGGCCCTCGCCGGGCCTCGGGACGAAAAAGGTTCAGGACGAAAGACAGGCCTTAGAGAAGTGGTCCAGACCTCAGGGTCCCACGCATGGAAAAATTGGAGCGGCTGGACGTCTGGGGAGCTGCAACGCCGCGCGCAAAACAACTACGGGGGAGCTGAGTACGAGAGAGCGGTCGCAAAGCAGCCCATTAAAGGGAACAGTGTTCAAACGCCACCATCAGCAACTCAACTGTGCCCCACAGATCGACGTGTGATGTGATGATGAAGATGATGAGGGCGAAGTATATGCCGCGGCAAGACCTGAAGGGTAGAGTGGGAGCCAAGCCAGGCAGGGGAAGGCGAGAGCAGGGAATATTTCCCATAAAAGGGGGTCGAGATCGTGCACCACCTTCATTCCCGGCAAGTCTGAGCTCTGAAGAAGGGGTCGGGTTTTTGATGCAACCCCATTGCGAGACATGTTAGGACCCTTCCCCAGCGCCGCTGCCTAGGAAGGGTAATCCATAGATTACCCGTTTTACCCTTACCCGCGCCACGTCGGTTAGGGGTGGGTTCACCAAAAATTATCCTGGTGAGGACCCAACCATATGCAGTTGTGGGTACCGCAATTGTGAACATATTCTCCGGTGAAGCTCCCTATGGGGCCACGAAGCGCTGCACTGGGTGGGGGGGGCACATGCGGGCGGTAGCACTGGGGCCGTCGGTGGAGCTCCCTATGGGGCCACGAAGCGCTGCACTGGGTGGGGGGGACGCGTGCGGGCGGTAGCACCGGGGCTTTCGGTGAAACTCCCGTAGCATTGGAGCCGTCGGTGGATCTCCCTACGGGACCACGAAATGCAGGTGTGGGGGACGCATGTGGGCGGTAGCACTGGGGCCGTCGATGGAGCTCCCTATGGGGCCACAAAACGATAAACTGCGCGCGCGCGCGAGCGAGCGAGCGAGCAAGCGTGGGTGCGTGCGTGCGTGCATTTGCGTTTGCGTTTGCATTTGCGTTTGCGTTTGCGTTTGCGTTTGCGTTTGCGTTTGCGTTTGCGTTTGCGTTTGTGTTTGTGTTGGTGTTGGTGTTGGTGTTGGTGTTGGTGTTGGTGTTGGTGTTTGTGTTTGTGTTTGTGTTTGTGTTTGTGTTTGCGTTTGTGTTTGTGTTTGTGTTTGTGTTTGTGTTTGTGTTTGTGTTTGTGTTTGTGTTTGTGTTTGTGTTTGTGTTTGTGTTTGTGTTTGTGTTTGTGTTTGTGTTTGTGTTTGTGTTTGTGTTTGTGTTTGTGTTTGTGTGTTGTGTTTGTGTTTGTGTTTGTGTTTGTGTTTGTGTTTGTGTTTGTGTTTGTGTTTGTGTTTGTGTTTGTGTTTGTGTTTGTGTTTGTGTTTGTGTTTGTGTTTGTGTTGTGTGTGTTGTGTTTGTGTTTGTGTTTGTGTTTGTGTTTGTGTTTGTGTTTGTGTTTGTGTTTGTGTTTGTGTTTGTGTGTGTTTGTGTTGTGTGTGTTTGTGTTTGTGTTTGTGTTTGTGTTTGTGTTTGTGTTTGTGTTTGTGTTTGTGTTTGTGTTTGTGTTTGTGTTTGTGTTTGTGTTTGTGTTTGTGTTTGTGTTTGTGTTTGTGTTTGTGATTGTGATTGTGTTTGTTTGTGTTTGCGTTTGTTTTGTGTTTGTGTTTGTGTTTGTGTTTGTGTTTGTGTTTGTGCCTGTGCATGTGTTTGTGTTTGTGTTTGTGTTGGTGTCGGTGTTGGTGTTGGTGTTGGTGTTTGTGTTTGTGTTTGTGTTTGTGTTTGTGTTTGTGTTTGTGTTTGTGTTTGTGGTTGTGATTGTGATTGTGTTTGTGTTTGCGTTTGCGTTTGTGTTTGTGTTTGTGTTTGTGTTTGTGTTTGTGCCTGTGCTTGTGTTTGTGTTTGTGTTTGTGTTTGTGTTGGTGTTGGTGTTGGTGTTGGTGTTTGTGTTTGTGTTTGTGTTTGTGTTTGTGCTTGTGTTTGTGTTTGTGTTGGCGTTTGTGTTGGTGTTTGTGTTTGTGTTTATGCTTGTGTTTGTGTGTGTGTTTGTGTTTGTGTTTGTGTTTGTGTTTGTGTTTGCGTTTGCGTTTGTGATTGTGATTGTGATTGTGATGGTGATTGTGTTTGTGTTTGTGTTTGTGTTTGCGTTTGCGTTTGTGTTTGTGTTTGTGCTTGTGCCTGTACCTGTGCTTGTGTTTGTGTTTGTGTTGGTGTTGGTGTTTGTGTTGGTGTTTGTGTCTGTGTTTGTGGTTGTGCTTGTGTTGTGTTTGTGTTTGTGTTTGCGCTTGTGTTTGTGTTTGTGTTTGTGTTTGTGTCTGTGTTTGTGTTTGTGTTTGTGTGTGTGTTTTTGTTTGTGTTTGTGTTTGTGTTTGTGTTTGCGTTTGTGTTTGTGTTTGTGTTTGTGTTTGTGTTGGTGTTGGTGTTGGTGTTGGTGTTGGTGTTGGTGTTGGTGTTTGTGTTTGTGTTTGTGTTTGTGTTTGCGTTTGTGTTTGTGTTTGTGTTTGTGTTTGTGTTTGTGTTTGTGTTTGTGGTTGTGTTTGTGTTTGTGTTTGTGTTTGTGGTTGCGTTTGTGCTTGTTTTTTTGTGTTTGTGTTGGTGTTTGTGCTTGTGTTTGTGTGTGTGTTTGTGTTTGTGTTTGTGTTTGTGTTTGTGGTTGTGTTTGTGATTGTGTTTGTGTTTGTGTTTGTGTCTGTGTTTGTGTTTGTGCCTGTGCCTGTGTTTGTGCTTGTGCTTGTGCGTGTGCTTTTGGTTGTGGTTGTGGTTGTGGTTGTGTTTGTGTTTGTGTTTGTGTTTGTGTTTGTGTTTGTGTTTGTGTTTGTGTTTGTGTTTGTGTTTGTGTTTGTGTTTGGGTTTGTGTGTGTGTCTGTGTCTGTGTCTGTGTTTGTGTTTGTGTTTGTGGTTGTGGTTGTGGTTGTGGTTGTGGTTGTGGTTGTGGTTGTGGTTGTGTTTGTGTTTGTGTTTGTGTTTGTGTTTGTGTGTGTGTGTTTGTGTTCGTGTTTGTGTTTGTGTTTGTGTTTGTGTGTGTTGGTGTTTGTGTTTGTGTTTGTGTTTGTGTTTGTGTTTGTGGTTGTGGTTGTGGTTGTGTTTGTGTTTGTGTGTGTGTGTCGGTGACGCATGCGGGCGGTCCCACTGGGGTCGTCGATAGAGCTCCCTATGGGGCCACGAAGCGCTGTATTGGGTGGATGAAGATGCCAAATTGGGTGTGTGTGTGGGGGGGGGGGGGGCGCATGCGGTCCCACTGGAGGCTTCGGTGGAGCTCCCTATGGGACACTGAAAGGCTGTACTGGGTGGGTGAAAATGCCACATTGGGTGTGCGGGGGGGGGGGGGGGGGGGGGCGCATGCGGGCGGTCCCACTGGTGGCTTCGGTAGAGCTTCGTATGGGGCGGCGAAGCGCTGTACTGTGTGGGTGGGTGGGTGAAAATACCACATTGGGTTTTCGGTACGCACTCGGATGGTGGCACTGGGGCCTTCGGTGGAGCTCCCTATAGGGCCACGAAGCGCTGAAAATGCCACATTGGGCTTTCGGGACGCATGCGGACGGTCCCACTGAGGGCGTCGGTGGAGCTCCCTATGGGGCCACGAAGCGCTGAACTGGGTGGGTGAAAATGCCACGTTCGGTGTTTCGGGACGCATGCGGGCGGTCTCACTGGGGGCTTCGGTGGAGCTCCCAATGGGGCCACGAAGCGCTGTACTGGGTGGGTGAACATTCCGAATTGGGTGTTTCGGGGCGCATGCGGACAGTCCCACTGGGGGCTTCGGTGGGGGTGGAAATGCCACATTGGGGCTTCTGGACGCATGCAGACGGTCCCGTTGGGGCCGTCGGCTGGGCTCCCTATGGGGCCACGAAGCGCTGTACTGGGTGTGCGGGACGCATGCGGACGGTAGCGCTGGGACCTTCGGTGGGGCCCCGTTATGGGGCCACGAAACATGTGAGAGGTGTGCTGAAACGGGTGATGACGATGACGATGATGATGACGATGATGACGATGATGATGGTGATGATGATGATGATGATGATGATGCTGCTGCTGCTGCTGCTGATGATGATGATGATGATGATGATGATGCTGATGCTGATGCTGATGCTGATGATGATGATGATGCTGATGATGATGACGATGATGATGATGCTGCTGCTGATGATGATGGTGATGATGATGGTGATGGAGGAGGGAGGAGGGCGAGGAGGAGGAGGAGGAGGAGAACGCGGGGACCGTTTATTTCAAAACGAGGACCCAACACCACAGGATGGTTGGGAACAATCGACTGGTTGAACGGTGAACGGGTTTCCCGAAAGCTAACGGCCGACCCCCAGGGGGTGGGTTCAAGAAAAATCGCAGGCGGGTGAAAGGCGAACGGCTTCCCCGAAGTTGGCGGCGGCCCCCAGGGTGGGTCACTGCGCTAAATCAGTACAAGGTGGGTCATCCTCCTGCTCCTCCGCCTCCCCCCCTCTGCCTCGTCACACCCCGTCCCCATTGAATGACAATGGGCGCTGGCCAACGTGGAGCGGGGAGCAGACCCTGCACTTAATTGAATAAGTACGCACGCGCGTACGACTGAACTTCAATGTTGGAGGAGGCTCTAGGAGTCCTGGGAGCGCGAGGAGCTGCGCTTTGTGCGTTCCAGTGGCCCACACGCTCCGCTTTGTGAGCTCCAGTTGCCCAGTCTCTGCTTTGTGAACTCCAGTGGCCCAAGCTCTGCTTTGTAAATTCAGGTGGCCTGGGCAACGCTTTGTGATTTCAGGTGGCCGCAGCTCCGACTTGTGAATTCCAATGGCCCACACTCCGTTTTGTGAATTCAGGTGGGCAGCTCCGCTTTGTGAATTTGAAATCGCCCCCGCTGCGCTTCGTGAGTTCCAGTGGCCCAGCTCCGCTTTGTGAAATCCAATGGCCCCAGCTCCGCTTTGTGAGTTTCAAATGGTCCCAGCTCCGGTTTGTGAATTCCCATGGCCCCAGCACCACTTTGTGAGTTCAAATTGCCCCAGCTCCGTTTCGTGAACTCAAATGACCCCGTCCCTGCGACGTTGCCGCGCGGAGGGATGCAATGCCAAAGGTAAGGATGCATGCGCCGCCAAGGTTACCCTTGGACGGCCGAGACAGGAAGCATGCCAAAGGTACCTTGAACGATCCCATTATCTGACGATAAGCTGCCACAGAGAACGCCAGAAGCATCGGAAAGCATCAACTCTTCGGATCTGTCCGAATCTGGGACTTGCCAAAAGCAACGCGCGAATGCTCTGAGAAATGGAATTGCAAACTCCTTAAAAATGGAATAATCCGCCACCGGGTGAGAACATGGGGTCATTCGGCCTCAGACGAGCAATGAGTGACACGTGTCACCCCCGACACCGGGTCAGGAAAATCACATACACATTCACTATTCTCGGACCCAACGCGGGGTCAATCAACCTGAGAAAAACCGCGGGAGACGTGTCACCCCCGAAACCGTGTGAGAAAAAGACAAGCGAAAATCCAGACAACCTGAGAAAAGCAGTGGGTGACACGCGTCACCCCCGAAATGGTGTGAGAAAAACGATGTGTAAAGCTTGGTGTTTGGGAGCCAACATGGGGCTTCTGGCCGCCAGCCTGAGAACAACAACGGGTGGCACCTGTCACTTCCGAAACCGTATGAGAAAATGTTAGGCATTCTGGGAGCCACCGCAAGAAAAATCAGCCTGAAGGAAACAGCGGGTGTCACGTGTCACCCCCGAAACCGTGTGAGAGTGACCCATTGAAAACGTTGGATCCAGCATGGGGTCCATCAACTTCTGAAAAGCAGCGGGTGACACGTGTCATTCCCGAAAAGCAATATTGACAAATTCTGGATTCGGAAAGCCAACACGGGATCAGTCAGCCTCAGAAAAGCGGGTGACACGTGTCATCCCCAAAACCGTGTGAGATACTGGGAGCCCGCAGTAATTCATTCAGCATGGAAAAAAACAGCGGGTGACACGTGTCACCCTCGAAACCGAGTGAAGAAAACGAATGGTATTTTCTGTTTTCTGGGAGCCCAGAAAAGGCATTCAGCATGGAGGAAACAGCGGATGACACGCGTCACTCCCGAAACCGAATAAAGAACACCATAGGTCAGTTCGGGGTTCTGGGAGCCAACATGGGGCCAGCCAACCTCAGAAAAGCAACGGGAGACATGTGTCACCCCGAAACCGTGTGAGCAAATCCACTTGTAAATGTTGAACTCTGGGAGTCATCATGGTCAGTGGGCCTGGGGAAAGCAGCGGGTAAACCCCCCTAGCCACGTGAGAAAAAACCGTTGTAAATTTGGGATTCTGGAAGCCAACATGGGGTCAATCAGCCTCAGAAAAAGAACGGGCGACACGCGTTACCCCCAAAACCGTGCGAGGACAACCCAAAACGGTAATTCGTTATTCTGAATGGAGTCAATGAGGCTTAGAAAAGCAGCTGGTGACACGTGTCACTCCCGAAACCGCGTGAGACAAACCACTTGTGAATTGGAGATTCTGGGAGCCAGCATGGGGTCATTGGACCTGACAACAGCAGCGGGTGACACGCGTCACCCCTGAAACCGTTTGAGACCAAATGTGAATTTGGGATTCTGGACCTACGACGACGACGACGAACGACGACGATGACGACGACGGCGACGACGACAAAGACGGCGGCGGCGGCGACGACGACCCACCGACGAAACTGCGGATGCCGCATGGGGGGGGGGCGAGTGGGTGCGGCAATTCGCCGGCCCAACGGGCCAAAGGCGTGTTAAGATCTCTGGTGACTGGTTCAGAGTTTTCTAGTTCGCGCGCGCGGGGCCGCCCCTGGCGGTCCCCGGCCGAAAAGTACCCCGACAAGGTCCCATCAGAGATGTTCTTGCTCCTGAGCGCCGCCCTCGGCGCCCCCGATAAAGCCCCAAGTTGGTCCAAGAGGCGTCCAGGACACCACGAGATCGCCCCAAGACGCCCCAGATGGCCCCCAGACGGCCCCAGAGCCCTCCAAGAGCACTCCCTTGAGGGCCCCCAGAGGCAAAATTAATCGACTTCCCTTCAGCTTTTGTGAAGGATTTTGGTACTCTCGCCTTAGCGGCTTCTTGACGCTCAAAGACGGCCAAAGAGGCCTCCAAGCGGGCTCCAAGACGGCCCAAGAGGCCCCCAAGCGGGCTCCAAGACGGCCCAAGGGGGCTTCAAGACGGCCCAAGAGGCCTCCAAGACGGCTTTAAGAGGGCCCCAAGAACTCCCCTAGAGAGGTTCCAGAGGGGGAGCAACGAAACGACATTTCAAGCCCTCGGCCTCCAGAGGCCCCCAGGGAGCCCAAGAGACCCCCAAGAGGCCCCACCAGGCCCCCAAGAGGCCCTCAGGAGGCGCCCAGCGAGCCCCAAGAGGCCCGCAAGAGACCGCAGCCCAAAGAGGCCCCCAAGAGGCTTCAAGACTGCTCCCCAGGAGCTCTCCCCCACGACAAGCTCCAAAGCAACTGCTTCACCTCCATGCCTGCTGTCACCACGCCTCCAGAAGAAAGAAGACCACCGCCAAGCAGCGCCGCATGGGCAGCGAAGGCGCTGGCAAGCGCCAGCGATGACACTATACGGGCCGGCGGAATGAACGAAACGATTAGATAAGATGCTCAGCGCAAATCGTGTTCCGCATTTTTGTTGGCGCGCGGAGGAGGGGGGTGTCGAGAACAAAAACTCTCATGCGTCTTCTCACCCCTGCTTCCTGGCACGCCACACGGAAGTCACGCACACAGCTTGAGCATCCCGAAGGCAGTGAAAGGACCTCATCAGAGGATGTTGGACAACTGCGGAAGCCCTACAAAGACCCTGAAGACTCTGAATGCCTCGGAAGATGCCTGGGGACACCAGACGTGGGCGTCGCATATTATCGACGGCAGCCGCCAGGGAGTGGCATTCCAAGCGCACAAAAAAAGACCGCCACGACCCGATCTGCTGCCAATAGAAGCCAGTGGATGCCAGCGGTGAGCTAGAAGACTGCGTGCGCAGTCCAGATTGAGCACGACGGTCAAGACGTCGCCCACGCCATACCCTTGCGACGCCTGGGTCTTTACTTTGTTGTGGGTGAACATGCCCTCCGCGTCAAAGTACACGCTGTCCTCACAGAGGAAAATACACACACACACGATCACAGAGTGACATTTACCCTTTCTCGCGAGCAGCAGCGGGAGACAGAGGCTACAGCATGAGCACAGCGAGAAGAGCGAGGAGGAGGAAGAGGACGACGACGACGACGACGACGACGACGACGACGACGAGCAGGACGAGGAGGAAAGGCGAGCTGGACCACGATGGAAGACGAGGAGGACGACGACTGTCGGGACGACAAGGAGGAGGAAAGAAGAGCTGGACAACGAGGGAAGACGAGGAGGGGGAGGGCGACGACGAGCAGGACGAGGAGGACGACGAGCAAGACACGAAGAGCTGCAGCAGCAGATAAGGCATTCCAAGGAGCAGCGGGCGGCCCTTCCCCCCACAGGGCCCCCGTCCCGTCCACCTCAGCGGAAAGGACGGAAGGAGAGGGGAGGGGAGGGGAGGGCGGCGGTCACAACCTCTCCCCCAGAGCCGCGCACGAGAATTCCCCAGAGGAGTAATCGTTCTTCGAGAGACTGCCCCTCTGGGGCTGCCCGCTGCCTTCCCGGCAGCAAGAAGATGGCGATCAGTTGCTGCTTGCTTTACGCCTATTGTTGCTGCTCAACTCCCTACCCCCCGCTAAACAAATACCCAAAGAGAGCATCACCCTCATCTCTACCCCGACTGCGGACTACGCATTCATGAACACTATACGGGCGGGTTCTCTAAAGAGCCCCCGGAGAACTCCTGGAGAACCTGGAGAACCCGGAGAACCCGGAGAACCCCGGGAGAATCCCGGGAGAGCCCAGAGAACCCGGCGGGAGAGCTTAGAGAATCCTCGGAGAACTCAGACCCTCGGAAAACCCGGAGAACCCTGGAAAACCCCGGAGAACCCTCGGAAACTGGGAGAACCTCGAGAACCCGGAGAACCGCAGAGAACCCAGGAGACGTCTCGGAGAACCGGAGAACCCCGAGAATCTGGATCACCCCAGAGAACCCTGGAGAACCCAGAGGAGATGTTTCTTATATTTGTTTGTGAGAAAACAAGAATTCTTGTGTTCGCGAGTACAACTCGAAATCACACCAGCCCTCTGGGCGTAGGTGGTTCAGGGAGTTTCCTCTTCCATCTTCCCTGCTTCCCCTTGGGGGAGGGGTTTACCCCTCCCCCTAACCCCCTCCCCTGGACCTGGACGGGGGGTTTCGCTGGTAGTTGGGAGCGTCCAAGATGGCCCAAGATGGCTCCAAGAAGGCCTTGGAGAGCCCAAGATGACCTCCAAGATGGCTCAAGACAGCCCAAGACGCCTCAAGATGGCCCCGAGGATGCTCGAAAAGGCCCCAAGACCGCCCCAAGACGACTCCAATTGGCCACGTAGCCTCCCAAGGAGGCCCCCCAAGAGGCCAAAATGGCTCCAAAACCTAAGGAAAATCAATGTTTTTTGTTTTCTCGCCTTTTCGTTTCCGATGGCCATTCGAGGCCTCAAGATGGTTCCAAGAGGGCCCAAGAGGGCCCCAAGAGGGGCCCAAGATGGCCCCAAGACGGCCCTAAGAGCGCCCAAGAGCGCTCCAAGAGCGTACCAAGAGGGGTCCAAGAGGCGATTTTAGATGCTCCCGAGGGGGGACGCTAATTGGGGGGCCCCCTTCCTTTGATCGATCACCTCCAAGATGGCCCCAAGAGCGCTCCCAAGGCTCCCAAGAGCGCCCCAAGAGGGCCTCAAGAGGCGCCCAGGAGGCCCCAAGAGGTCCCCAAGAGGCCCTCAAGAGGCTCCCTAGACCCCCAAGAGGCCTCAAGAGGATCCCCGAGGCATCCAAGAATCCCCCAGGCGCTCCAAGAGGACTCCAAAACAACTTCCAAGGGACATCCTAGGAGGCTCTTGTGCACGTCATTGTTCTTGTTCCTTCTCATCTTTCTCATCCTCCTCCTCCTCCTCCTCCTCCTCCTCCTCCTCCTTGTCGGCCTACTCCTCCTCCTTCTCCTCCACTTTATCAGCCTCATCCTCCTCCTTTCCTCTTCTCTTCCTCCCCCTCCTCATCCTCCTCCTCCCCCTCCTCCTCATCATCCGCCTATTCCCCCTCCTCCCTCCTCCCTCCTCCCACTTTTCCCACCTGCTGCCCCTCCTCCCCCTCCTCCTCCTCCTCCTCCTCCTCCTCCTCCTCCTCCTCCTCCGACTCCTCCTCCAACCTCGCCCTCTTGGGTAAGACGGGTCCCCCAGCCCTTTGCTACTCTGTATGCTCCCTCACTTCCCTGATCACCGCAATTCGCCTGGGCATCGTTTTTAGATGGGCTGGTGGGGATACTTTTTTTACAGCCGCAGGCGGAAGCGCCAGCGGCGGGCGGTCGCGGGCACTGGTGGGGATACTTTTTTTTTAAGCCGCAGGCGGAAGCGCCAGCGGCGGAAGGTCGCGAACGGGCCGCGGACGCGACTAAATTACCTAACGCGCGCGGGGCCGCGGGTCAGGCGGCTCACGACAGCGTCCAGGGAAGACGATGCAGTCCAGGTGCCATGACAGCCCCTGAACGGGCATGCAGGTGCGTCCAGCAGGCCTGAGGCAAGCGCAGCCAAAATGGCGCGAAAAAGTTCCAACGTCCAAGAGGGGACAAGGGAACGGCCGAGGACGCCAGCCCCAGCCTGCCGGGTAACACAGAGGTCAGGGTGGTAAGTCCAACGAGGATCCCGCTGGTGGGGATACGCGAAGCGTCAATAATTTCTCATGTTGTGTTTCGTTGGGTTTGTCATGGTGCTAAAGGGGGGCTAAAGGGAGCTGCTGATGTCAGCATCCTCGAAATTGCTCGTGGGACCGTTCGTTGAAACAGCGGCGGTCGCCGATGCGCGAAGCCTGAAGGAGTCGGATTGGCGGAAATCGACAAGCTAGTGGGCCTCCACCAAGAAATTGGAAGCCAAATAGGAATCCGAAGTCGAATCGAATCGGAATCGGAAGCTGTCGAAATCGAATCGAACCGGATCGGGAGTCGAAATGAGCCCTGGACGGGGGGCGCACCGCCGAATTTGGTTTTTGGCACAAAACTCCGTTCTTCGGCGGCCGTTCTGGACGATCAAGGCACGCCCAGAACGCCTTCGGCGAAGCGCAGCTGTTGGCAAGCATCCCAAGGCTGCAGGCCGCCGAGCACCGACGAAAACGTCCGAATATCTAGAACTTCGAGCATGAATCGATCCCCGACGAATGAGCCCTGGCAGGCGCTCGGCACGAACCCCCCCACGAGCGCGCTTTTTACGATTCGCGATGACGACCGATACCGAGGATGCTCCCCCCTTCCGCCCCCCCGCCTGGTAACGTCACAAATCGCGCTGGCACCGCCTGGGAATGATTACGGGAAGCTGGTTCCCAGACGGCGCTGGCGCGAATCGTGACTTTACGATTACACCATATGAATGCTACTCTCCTTTCTCCCCTGACTCTGTTTGGAGAGTCTCCCGCCCTCTCCGCAGATCGTTAAAATAAAAAAACATAATGTCATTACTTGTTTTTCCTGTGTTCTTTTCATCAGGGAGGCGACTCTACACGCAAAGACTCTTCAGAAAATCAACAAGCAAACCCAATGCAAAATCTGACCCCTCAAGACGGGGCGGGAAAAGGCAAGCAAGCAACATACCGTTCACACGTCAACCACTTCAAGTCAGCAAGCATGCAAACAAAGTACTTCCACACCCCTTGAAACAGCTGAAACAGCTGACGGACTAAAACTCCGAGCGAACATGATGGATACTGTGCTTAATTTCTCTTTCGGCGCGCCCCCGCCGCCAGGCCCCCACGCAAAGCACCGTCTCGAAGAATCATGCCGAATCATGCGTTCAATTTCTGCTTCGGTGCGCCCCAGCCGCCGAGCGCCAGTGACGATAATTTCTGCTTTGGCACGCCCCCGCCGCCGGAGCCCCACGCGGAGCACAGCTCCGAACGACAATGCCGGGTAATGCCTTCAATTTCTGCTTCGGTGCGCCCCCGCCGCCCGGACCCCCAGCGGACCTCAGCCCCAAGGGCACCAAGATGTCTCCGAGAGGCCCCGAAATTGCCCGAGAAGGCCCCGAAGCTGTCTCACTGTGTCCACCAGATGGCCTCAGGCTAGCGAGTTCATGCGTAATGTCCGCGCGTCCGAGCTCCTTCATGCCTCCCTGGAGCCGTCCAGTCCGCGAGGGCGCTTCCCAGGTCCCCTGAAAGACTCGCAAAGGTTCCCCTAGACTCCGCTGGCCTCAATGCCTCCCGAAACTCCGCAGTACTCGCCGAGGCCTGCCCAGACTCCGCAATGCCTCCTGGGACTTCTCGATGCCTGGGGCCCAGGTGTCGGCGGCAAATGGGCCCTTCAGGAATTGCTCCCCGCAGCCGCCAGAAGCCCCGTCGGAGCCTCTGGGGAGATCGGGGGAGCCCCAAAGCACCCCTAAAGGTGACCCCAAAAGACCCGCAAATGCAGCAAAACCAAGGCCGCCAAAACAGCAAGCAAGCGAAGGGCCCCGACACCTTTACCCCCTTCCAGGAAAAAAAAGCAAGCAAACGTCGGGCCAGACCCTCGCACCTGAAAGCCTGAGTCGCCTCCCTAATGTTTTCCAATGCGGTCGTTTCTGGTAATTCCAACAGTGTCCTCCCGCCACAGCGCCGCCCTCATTTCCGCGCTTTGGTCATTCAAAACTGTGCTCCCGGTGCAGCGCTGGCCTCGTTCCCGCGCCTCTGGTTGTTCCAAATCGTGTTCCCGCAGCAGCATTGGCGTGTTCGGTCTTTCCAATTCCCAGTAGCGCTGTCACTGTAGCGCTGGCCTCGTTCCAGTGTTTCGGTCCTTCCAAATCATGTTCCCACTGCAGGGGTGGCCTCATTCCCATTTTCGGTCCTGGCCTCGCTCGCGCGGTCCAGTCCTTCTAAATCGTGCTCACGCTGCAGAGCTGGACTCACGTCCGTCGGTCCTGGCCTCATCCCCGAGCCTCGGTCTGCGCAGCTTCTGCAACGTGTTAAAGCAACATGTGCGCGGCGCTGGGACGATAACCACATGTTGAAGACGAACCGCCCTCAATTCGCGAATTTTTTCACATGTTTGCAACCAATGGGCGCGGCGCTATTGCGAGAGCCACATGTTGAAAACCACCCGCCTCAATGCGCGAGACTACTGCCAGTTTCGAAGCTTCAGGGCTATTCACAACTGATGAGGAAGTCTCTCGGGCGAAACGCCAGGCCCGCCCTTTGGACAAACCTCGGGGTGCGACAGGGAGGAAGTATAGGAAAAGAGTAGATGCTGACGATGACGATGATGATGACGATGATGATGATGATGATGCTGATGATGCTGATGATGATGCTGATGATGATGATGATGATGATGATGATGATGATGATGATGATGATGATGATGATGATGGTGAGGAGGAGGAGGAGGAGGAGGAGGAGGAGAGATGAGGGGAGGAGAGGAGAGGAGGACGGTGGGAGGAGGACGAGGAGGTGGACGAAGAGGTGGACGAAGAGGAAAAAATGACGTCGACGAAAACGACGACGACGCCGACGCCCAGCCCGGCGGAGGCGGTCGGCTCCGCGCTCTCCCCGAGCAGGAGCGCGCGGCCGCTCGCGGCGAACCCGAGGCGCAGCTGGGGGCTTGGTCGCCCCACTTTCCTGCGCCCGTCCGGCCGCAGCGGCCCTCGCGTCGTCGCTGTCGTCGTCCTCCTCCTCCTCTTCCTCCTCGGTTTCCTCCTCCTCATCCTCATCCTCATCCTCCGCCTCCTCCCCCTCCTTCCCCTCGTATCCATATTCCTCTTGATTTCCTCCTCCTCCTCCTCCTCCTCCTCCTCCTCCTCTTCCTCCCTCCTCGTGTCCATCCTCCTCCTCCTCCTTCTCCTCTTCCTCCTCTTCTTCCTCCTCCTCCTTCTCCTCCTCCTCCTCCTCCTCTTCCTCCTGATCTCCAAATTTCCATCATGGGTGGCCGACTGCGGGGGCACTCGGACGTCGCGAGTCCACCAGCGGCCGAACGCGGCCGCGCGGCCCGTCGCGGACTCGCGAGCGCGACGCCCTCAGTGAAGCAAGCAGCTCCAGCACGAGGAACATCCGCAGCAACGGTTGGGGTGCCGAGGATCACTCGCCCTCAACAACCCCAACCTCCGCAGCAGAAGACGACACGACTGACAGGGGAGGAAGGACCGCCAGTCCCGCGCCGAGGCGGCGAACGCGGGGGAGGAAACCCCGCGCCGCCCCGGCGGAGCAGAGGAACCTGGCAGCCCCCCCGAAGAACGAGACCCCGCATTGGGGGCCGTCCCCGAAGTGCAGGGGCTTGGACTCCGAAGGCCCGATGCTCCTCACCTGCATCAGGGAGCGCTTTGGCCCGACACCCCGGTTATGAGGGTGTCCTCCTCCTCCTCCTCCTCCTACTCCTCCTCCTCCTCCTCCTCCTCCTCCTCCTCCTCCTCCTCTTCCTCCTTCTCCTCCTCCTTCTCCTCCTCCTCTCCTCCTCCTCCTCCTCCTCATCTCTCCCCATCATCATCATCATCATCATCATCATCATCATCATCTCAATCATCATCATCATCGCATCACATCATCCATCATCATCATCATCATCAGCGCATCATCATCATCATCATCATCATCATCATCATCAATCATCATCATCAGCATCATCATCATCATCATCATCATCATCATCATCATCATCATCATCATCATCTTCATCATCATCATATCATCATCATCATCTCATCCTCATCCTCTCATTCTCATCCTCATCCTCATCCTCTCATCTCATCCTCCGCCCCCTCCTCCTCCTCCTCCTCCTCCTCCTCTCCCTCCTCCATCCATTCCTTATTAATTACTTGTGTAGTCCAAAACCCGAATAGCAGTGCGCTCGGAGGGCATGGAAAAGCCTGGCGAGGAACTCTGGAAGGACCTGGAGAGAGTTTCCCAACAACTTTTTGGAGAGCTTCCGGGCACGCGTATTGGGAAACGCTTACGAAAGGCCCTTCGGAATACGCTGCAGGCTCAAACAAGTCGCGCCGAAGCTCCCTGCCGCCGGAACGACGTCCGGGGCTACCCTGCGGCTCAGGCTTCTTAATCTGAGCTAAGCTGAAACCCTCGTAGCTATCCCAGGAACTATCTGGGAATTCCTCCCTGTCACACCCCGAAGCTGGTCCAAAGGGCGGGCTGGGCGTTGCGCTTGAGATTTCCTCATCACTTATGACCCTGAAGCTTCGGAGCTGGCAATAGTTTCGCGCATTGAGGGCAGGTGGGTTTCAAAATGTGGCTTTCGCAAAAGCGCCGCGCCAATTTGTTTTGAACATTTGCAAGAGCTTCACGACTTGAGGGCGGCTCGTTTTCAGAATGTGGTTCTCGTCCCAGTGCCACGCACCGTTTGTTTTAAACATAGCAAAAGCTGCGCGGATAGAGGGCGGTTCCTTTTCAACATGTGTTGTTTTGCCTCAGCGCCGCGCACACACGTCTTAAACAGTTGCAGAAGCGTCACGGATTCCCATGATCAACATACCAAAAAACGATTTGGAAAGACTCGGGATTGTGAGGGCGCAGCAGTTAGGTAGATTCGCGGTGTTCAAATCCCAAGAAAGATGTTATGGCACGATTCAGGGTCGCCAAGAAACAACACTCAGGTTTATTCGTGGCGTGGAATCCCGAAAGTGGTGCTTCGGTACGCTTAAGGGTCTTCGCACGGTTGTCCCCCAACGACGCAGTTCCCTCAGTGAGCATGAACCATCGTAGGAGCGCGTTTCTTTATCATCGGCGATGACGGGCGTCATGGGTGGGGTGGGGGGGGGGGGTATGACGTAACGCCCCCCCGCCCCGCCGTGCGGCTCCGGCACCACAGCCGCGCCCGCGCGCACGACGACGATGAGCGACGAGCGACGAGCGACGGGCGACGACGACGACGACGACGACGACGACGACGACGACGACGACGCGAGCAGCATGTAAGTGGCGATCTGCCCCGCAGCGCCTGTGTACACCACAGTGCTCGCGTGCACCACAGCGCTTGTGTGCACCACAGCGCCTGCGTACACCGCAACAAGCGCGTGCAACGCAGCGTCTGTGTACACCACAGAGTTTGCGTGCACCACGGCCCCAGTGTACACCACAGCGAATGTGTACACACCGCAGCAGCCATAGGCAACACAGCGCCAGTCTACACCACAATGCTGACGTGCACCGCAGCGCCTGTGCACACCACAGTGCCTGTCTGCACCCCAGCATCCGCGTGCAACGCAGCGCTGCGGTGCATGCACAAGTGTACACCAGAGCGCCTGCATGCACAGGACAGGTAGAAGGAGCATGTCGGTGAGGATCTGCTGCACAGCTCGATGCCACGCCAAGGAAATGCTGATTATCGAATGCGACGTTTTTCCCTCCTCCGTCCTCCACCTCCGCCACCTCCTCCTCCTCCTCCTCGTCATCCTCTTCCTCCTCCTCGTCCTCCTCCTCCTCCCTCACCCTTCCCCCCTGTCGTGCAGGTCGGCACTACAGCGCACGTGCGTGTTTCATCGTGCGCCGCAGAATGGTCTATTCACGTGTGCCGTGCTGTACGCACGCAGGCATTTTGGTGTACACTGGTGCTGTGTTGCGCACGGCTGATGTGGTGTAACCACGGCGAGCCTCGGACACGAATGCGTTCCCCGACCTAGGAGCGCGATTCTTGATCATCGGCGATGACGGGCGTCATTGGGGTGGGGGGGGCGCGGGGGCGGATGACATAACGCCCCCGCCCCGCCGTGCGGCTCCGGCACCACAGCCGCGCCCGCGCGCATGACGACGATGA
>CAUYUJ010008624.1:325000-351469 GCA_963575745.1 Prorocentrum cordatum | reverse complement strand
CGTCGTCGTCGTCCGTCGTCGTCGTCGTCGTCGTCGTCGACGTCGTCGACGTCCGTCGTCGTCGTCGTCGTCGTCCTCGTCGTCGTCGTCGTCGTCGTCGTCGTCGTCGTCGTCGTCGTCGTCGTCGTCGTCGTCGTCGTCGTCGTCGTCGTCGTCGTCGTCGTCGTCCCCCCAGCCGTGAGGGCCTTCACAATCAGGCACTTCGGGTATCTGCAACCGCCCCAGGAGCTCTCCTAAGCCTTCTCCCTTCACGCACGCCAGACGACACTCACCACCCGCGCCGACGCACATCCTGCTTCTTCCAGTGCAGCCCCAGAACCCGCAGCCCTCAGACACTTCGTGGAGACAGGCGGTCGGCGGAGGATCGGATTTCGGTGATCGGCGGCGAGTCTGGAGGGGAGGGTGAGAAGAGGCGGGCCTTCTCAGTAGGCTCGGAAGGCCTCAGGCCTTCGGACAATTTTCTGCGCCTTCCCCGAGGGAACCGAAAACTTCGCAGGAGGCCAGAGGCCTTCTGAGAAGCCCCGCCGCTTTGATAAGGCCTGCCCAGTCTCTCACTTCCCCCCGGGCGCACCGCCGAGTTGAGGCGGCCCTGGGAGGCTGAGGGATGCCTGGATCTGGCAAGAGCTCGTGGCAACAGAAAACCAGCCTCGAACTGATCCCTATCCCGGAGATCGGCAAGCTCAAGGCGACGACACTCTTGGGGATGTACCCTCAGAACCTGAGGGAATCGCCCTAAGATCGGCACCGAGGCAAGGTGATGCCAACGTCGGGATAGGGACAAGGATCCGAAACGCTTCCGAGCCGCAGATCATTCCCATCCATCGGGCCCAGAAGCCTTGCTCTTCATCCTGAACGCGAGGGTGTCCAGCTCCGCGCCTCTGTGCCCCGACTCCGGTTCGCAGGCCCAGCGGCCCCACTAACGAAGTACAGCCAGAAAAAAAAAACATCCGTGGCCAGTTCAACCCCGCGTTCACGAGCACGCCGAGCGGCATCCCACAACCAGAGAGGACCATCCATGTGACAGTGCAGCATCTATCCAGCTGACCGTCTGTGTCTGCATGCGAGAGCACGGGTCAGAAGTGAGTCGCTGTTCAAGGATCTGCTAGCGGCGGGCCCACAAGCAGCAGCATCAGAAGAAGCTACAAGTGCACAGACATAAGCTGTCGGAGCTCCGCGCGGATCTCTTGGATCGGAGATGGGACCCATCCCTGGCGCGCGGAGCGCGCCCGGGGCGGCGCTGAAGGCGCCGCCAGGGGGGCCCAGCGCCGATCCGAGGAGTCCGCGCGGACCTCCGTCAATTTATGCTTATGACATTTCCCCAAGCAGAGACAGCGGAGTCAGCGATGACACTAGTTGCAAATGCTTGGCTTCCTCCGTGTGGAACTCCACCATGCCCTTCAGCCTCGGTCTTCCGTCGGGAGGGGCGTCCTTCTCGGCCTCCTGCACGGGAGGGTCCGCTGCCAGAGCTCGCTCTCACGCTCCCGCGTCGGTTCCGCACTGGCAATCAAAACGCATAATAAGGATGCGCGGTAAGGGTGCAAGGGCCTTGGAAGGCCATGTCGACGTTTCTCGAACGGGCGCGGCTGGGCAAGGGGGCCAAGGATGGCTGGAAAGGGAAGAATGCGGAAGCAACCCTGGAAATTCGTTCATCCTAGCTATCCGTGTTGACTGTACATCGCTCCACGTCAGAGCCTCTCGCTTCCTCCTCGCCCAGTCCCGTCCAGGCAGAAAGCAACTCTGAAGAGAGCTGCGCCGAAAACGAAGCCAACGCAGCGCAGGGTGCAGGAGCAGAAGCCGAGCACAGCAGAACAGGACCGATGACGAGAGGACACCGACGTAGATGGAAGACGGACAGCCGCCGCGCCAAGGCATAGAGGGAGAAACAACGATATGAGCATAAACCTCAGACGATCCGCGCGGATTTCTTGGATCGGCGCTGGCCCCCCCTCCTCGGCGCGCGGAGCACGCCAGGGGGCTGCGCCAGAGGCGCCGCAGGGGGCGCCAGCGCAGAACCGAGGAGTCCGCGCGGACCGTCGAAAGCTTATGTTCGTGACGTCTTTCCATGCTGCTTCTTCGAACGATATCGAGGCGGGAGAGCAGACGCGGCAGCAGACGGGACAGCGGGCGGGGCAGGAAGCAGGGCGCGAAGACCAGCAGACGAAACAGCGACCGCCGGCCGAGAGGCGGGACAGGCCAGCAGCGGGGCGACGAGGCCTCGGCACCGCCAGCTGTCGATGCACGCCCGAGGGCTGCCGCGGGCCAGGCCGGCGCAATCGGGGACCCACGCACGCCCAAGGGACACCGCTGCACACCGAAGGCGCACCCGAGGTTTGCCACGGGCCGGCTCAGGAGGCCTCCAAGAGGTCCTCCAGGAGGGCTGGAAGGGCCCCCCAGGTTTGCCCGAAGAGGGCCCCAAAGCCCTCCAAGATGACCCCCATGACGCCCCAAGAAGCCCTCAGGACGGCCCAAAGACCCGAGACAGCCTAAGAGGCCTCCGAGACGCCCAAGATGGCCCCCATGACGGCCACGAAGCGCCCCAAGAGGGCCCAAAGTTGGTTCAGGGAGGCATCCAAGACGGCTTCCGACAGCGTCAGACGGGCCCACAACACCGTTTAGGTAGCCCTTTTTTGTCCCGCAAGATGATCCAATCTGCTCCTCGATTGCGTGTTAGCATCCGAACCCTACCCCCACCAAACGGGATTCTCTTTAATCGATATGGGGCGGGGGTTGGGTTCGGATTTCGTCAGGTGTTCGACGAATTCCGAACCATACCCCGCCACTCATCGAGTTGCCTGAATGTTTGATCGGCGAGGGTAAGGTTCGGATTCCACAAGAAACCCAACTTCCAGGCACTGGAGTGACAGTGGGAGACTGCTTCCGTCACACACACACACACAGACACTCCGTCCCTCCCTCCCTCCCGCCTGCGTACTGCCTCACGAACTGCAAATTCAATGGGAGGAAACAAAATAACGCACTCCCCAGCTGCCACGCTCCCGTCACAAACCCTCGTGCCAAGTCCTCCTGCGGTTCCAGCACGGGCGCAACATCTCCCGCGGGTCCGTCGCCGTCTGTCCTCCAGCGGAGCAGGGTAGGCCCAAGCCCCTGGCTGACTGCGACTATGTGTGATTGAACGGCAAGGAATCTCTCTCTCTCTCGCTCCCTCTCCTCACTCTCCTCCTTCCTCGTCCATTCCTGGGAGAACCCCTGGCTCTGGAACCCTGCGAACCACCCACCCACGAGCCTGCCCATGAATGTGACGCCCTTCGGGCACCCACGGCGCAAGAACGGCAGCGCGAAACTGCTGGCGATCGAAAGCCCGCCGCCCTGAAAGACCCAGCGACTAGAACCGACCCGCCGGCGAGAGGTTCACGCCATGAGCAATACCATCAGCACCAGCATCAATTCCACCACCACCACCACCATCATCATCATCATCATCATCACCACCATCATCATCATCATCCTTAGCACCACCACAGCCATGATTATGAGCATCAGCATCACCATCACCACCATCATCGCCATCATGATCACCATCACCATCATTGTCCTCACAGTTACCATAATTGCGGGTAGTAACACCATCATACTCATCATCACCATTATCATCGTCATCACCATCACCATCATCACCACCATCATAATCGTCATCATCACCACCACCATCGTCATCATCATCAACATCAATCACCATCAGAGTCGCCAACATCGCCGCAAGTAGTACCAACACCATCAGTATCCCCAGAGTCATCATAACTGCGAGCATGCATTAGTACCTTCATAATCAACAGTACCACCACCACCACCACCACCACCATCGTCATCATCATCATCATCAGCATCATCATCATCATCATCATCATCATCATCATCATCATCATCATCATCATCATCATCATCTGTATCATCAATATCATCGTCATCGCCACCATCATCATTTCAGGTCACCACAAATATTCTGCGTTAGCCATATCACAATGAGGTGCATCATCAGATTCGTCACCATCACCATCAGCAGCATCGTCGTAATCAGTATCATCACCATCGTCATCGTCGTCATCTCCATCACCATCATCATCATCATCATCATCATCATCATCGTCATCAGCATCGTCACCATCACGGTCCCCATATACATCAAGATCACCATCGCCAGATCAAGCACAATCGTGGTCACCACCTCCCCAACATCATGATCATGACGTCATCATCACCATCATCAACATCAGCAGCATCGACGCCACCATCATCGCCGTCCTCACAATCGTCATCATCATACCTGCGAACATTATCAGCATCATCATGACCGTCATCACCATCATCATCAGCATCGTCGTCGTCGTCATCACCATCGTCACCAACACAGGCACCAACATCACAACCATCATCGTCACCATCACCAGCACCATCGCCATCATCATCAACAACATCAACGTCACCAGCATCAGCATCAGCATCGTCATCATCATGACAATCCTCACTAGCACCAGCATCATCATCTGGATCAGCATCACCATCATACCCCTCCCGAACTTATCCTCATGATCGCCGCCATCAGCATCGCCATCGTCGCCATCAGCAACCTCACCCCCATCATCACCAACACATCCATGCCAGTGTCGACATCAACACCAATATCAACATCAACACAAACGTCATCATCAATGCCATTCTCATCACAACCACCGCCGCCGTCGTCGTCATCACCACCCACCAAAACCACCGCCACCAAGGTCTGTTGGTCGCAGCGGCGCGGATCCACGCCGCGGTCGGAGGCAGTCGAGGGACGCTACAGGGCCGAATTGGCAATCAGTGGCAAGGCCGTAGTGTGCCGTCTCTTCCTCTCGAAATGATTCGGGCGAGGCCGATGGAGACTGCCAGCGGCGTCCGACGCCAGGGCGCCCGCCTGGGCAGCGCGCTTCTCGTGACGCCCGCGAGCGAGGGCCGTGGGAAGGCGGGGCCCTCACGGACGCGGCAGCGCCCTGCGAAGCCTACCCTGGGACGTGAACGATGTCATGATGGGATTGGCTCAGGATGCGTTCCAGGAATTCCACGGTGCACAAGGGCCTAAGAGCCATCGTTTTTCTGGAGCCCACGTGGAGCATTTGGGAAAATTGAGATCCATGTTGTAGCACATCATCATCATCATCACAATCATCACAATCATCACCATCACCATCATCATCATCATCATCATCATCATCATCATCATCATCATCATCATCGTCATCATCATCATCATCATCATCATCATCATCATCATCATCATCATCATCATCATCATCATCATCATCATCATCACAATCATCACAATCATCACCATCACCATCACCATCATCATCATCATCATCATCATCATCATCATCATCATCATCATCATCATCATCATCATCATCATCATCATCATCATCATGACTTGTGGGTCCTCTGATACACCCACTAATTAGAATTCTCAGGCGCCTGCCGGAGTTCAAACTCCCGAGGACGTCTGCAGCTGAGTGGGCCCCAGCGGGCGCGCCCGACAGCCCAGCGTCAACTGGACCCGCAGCAGGGGTGGGGTTCGGACGCGGTCACAGATAAGCGCGCGACACGGTGCCGCGGAAGCGCCATGCGACGGGGGTGCCATGGGAGGGGGGGGCGCAAAAACGCAGCTCCAGCACGCTCCGCGCGATCAACGGCGTGCCTGCAGAAGTGCCACTTGACCGTGCGTGTGCACAGCGCACTGTGCAAGCGGCACGAAATCGACGCTACCCGGACGGTGGGCCCGGGCCTTGCCGCGGACGCCACGGGGGGCCCCCACGGCCGCGCCCGCAGGGCCCTGCAGCGGAGCGGCCCTCGCCGACCCGGCCGCCCGAGGCCGCCGGGCGCCAGCGGCTGCCGAGGCCCGCGCCGGCTGCTAGCGCCGGCGTCGGCGAGCGCTCGCGCCCGGGCCGAGCACTGCGCCCGCGGTGCTCAGCAGCACGCGCGTGTGGGGTTGCTCTCCTGTTCCTCGATCCTCGGGAGGAGGAAAGGCACAAGGGGGGGGAGGTAGGGAGGAGGGCCTCTTAGAAGGAAGCGGTTTCTTCAAAGGCGCCGGTTTACATCTATAGATAAGGCCCAGGCCCGCGCCTTCTAAGAAGCAGGGTCGCTTCTAAGAAGCCCTCCCTCCCACCCACCTCTGCGCGTGGCTGACCTGCACTACTGGGCAGACCTCCAAGACTGTCCCAATAGACCCCCAAGACAGGAGGAGGAGGAGGAGGAGGAGGAGATCGGCGGGGGTTTCGCGGGTGTCCTGTGGCCGAATTCTGTTCTCCCCCCTTTGAGGCTTTTCCGATAATTTCGGATGTTTTCGAGGCCAGGAGAAGCTCTATGGATGGCGCCGCGCGGCGGGCGCGGCCGCGGCTGCGCGGCGCGGGCTTCGGCGGACAGACCGCCCTTGCGCCCGCACTGCCCAGGAGGAGACCTGGGATAGGCCCGGACCGTCGAGACGCTGGAGACCCGGGCAGGACCTGGGCCTCCCCCATCCCCCCCTGCGCGAGGCCCAAAGGTCAGTCAGTGGAGCCGCGCCGCACGGCGCATCGGCTAGACAGCACGGGATTGAAGTCGGCAGTTCTGGTACATGAGCTCTCAGAAGACGTATGGCATGGCGTGGATGGCATGGATGTCTGCGTGCCAACTCCGGTAACCGGGGCGGTCCCCTAGAGGGCAGACCGTGCGTTGAGCAAGTCGGAAAATGAATGAGGCAACACGCACAAAGGCTGAAAGGTACCACCCAAAAAATGAAGCCAATGTCGCCGCATCGGCCGACGGAGCGAGCCGATTCCGTATGGAACCAGGACCCGCCACAAGTCCACGCTGCCTTCTAAGTCATGCTTGTGTGTCCTCGACCCTCGTCTTGCCCCTTTCCCCTCTCCGCTCCCCCCTCCCCCACCCGATAGTCGAGCGCTTCGGACCTCTCATCCCAGTGTACGGCGCCATAGATGGGGCACGCGACCCAGATGCCGTTCCCCGCCTGCTTCGCCCACGTCGGCGTTTTCAATTCTAAATTTCGACATTTAGCCGAAGGGTGGAGGGCGGGGGTGGTCTGGGTCCAGTGCTTCGTCGATCTGCTTTTACCAGTCGCGCCAGCAGACTGGGGATAAGGATCCTGACCAGTCGCCAAAAAAGTTTTGGGCAGCCGCCAAAAGCGAGACAAGATCCGATCGCGCCGATCGGAGGAACAATGGATGCAGAACGGCGACCACTTGAGCATGTCGGCGGGCTGCTCGGGGCGCTTCTCTGGCGTGATGGGCCGAAGGCCATTAGATGGGAGGACGCCAACTAGACACCTGCACCGATCCTGGTCAGGCTCATCCTGAGCCCAGGATCGGCGCATACGCCCTCCTGGCTTGGGCAGGAAGACTAGGTTTTCTGAATTCGCTCCTCCCCGACGGCGATGGGGCCGCCGCCGGTCGGGCGGCCCTCGCGCCTGCGGTGCAGGTGCCCTCGCAGGCCAGCAGCCTGGCCGCGCGCTGCAGCGAGGAGCTCCCGCACCGAAGCGCCAGAGGCCGCACGCTCGTAGCGCGACGGGCCCGAGGAGTCGTCAGCGCGGCCCGACGGCGATGAGGCCACCGCTGATCGGGATGCCGGCGGCCTGGTGCGGCAACTCATCGACACTCGAGGCTCGAGGCTTGAGGTTGGCGGGCGTTTTCGCCGGTTCTCGGCGGTGTTCGAGCCTCGGTGTGCTCTCCAGCAGCTGCGCCTCCTCCAACTTCTCCTTCTCCTCCAGCTACCTCTCCTACTCCAGCTCCCCATCCTCCTCCTCCTCCTCCTCCTCCTCCTCCTCCTCCTCCTCCTCCTCCTCCTGCTCCTCCTCCTCCTCCTCCTCCTCCTCTTCCTCCTCTTCCTCCTCCTCCTCCTCCTCCTCTTCCTCCTCCTCCTCCTCCTACTCCTCCTCCTAGTCCTCCTCCTCCTCCTCCTACTTCTCGTCCTCCTCCTCCTCCTGCTCCTCCTCCTGCTCCTGCGCTCCTCCTCCTGCTCCTCCTTTTTCTGCTCCTCCTCCTCCTCCTCCTGTTTCTGCTCCTCCTCCTCCTCCTCCTCCTCCTCCTCCTCCTCCTCCTCCTCCTCCTCCTTCTCTTCCTCCTGATCCTGCATTCCTTTTCCTTCTAGATGACTCCTCCCTGTCGGACCCCGACGCTGGTCGAAAGGGCGGGCTGGGCGTTTTGCCTGAGCCTTCCTCACCATGTATGACCCTGATGCTTAAACATTGACAACAGCATCACAGATGGAGGGCGGCCCATTGCCAAAATGTGGCTCTCGCCTTAGCGCCGCGCACACTCGCTTAAAACAACTTGACAACAGTTTCACAGATGGAGAGCGGGCCGTTGTCAAAATGTGGCTCTCGCCTCAGCGCCGCGCACATTCGTTGTAAAAAGTTGAAGAGCTTCACGGATAGAGGGCGAGCCGTTGTTTTGTATCTCTCGCCTGAGCGCCGCGCATATTCGTTTACAGCATTGCACGAGTTTCACGTGTTGAGGGGTGTTCGTTTTTTAAATGTGGCTCTCGACTTAGCGCCGCTCGCATTCGCTCTAAAAGATTGCAAGAACTCCAACTATTGAGGGCGGTTGGCTCTCGCCTCAGCGCCGCGCACATTCGTTTAACAAGCATTGCAAGAGCTTCACGGATGGAGGGCGGGTGGTTTTCAAAATGTGGCTCTCGCCTTAGCGCCGCGCACATTATGTCTAAACAATTGCAAAAGTGTGACGGATTGAAGGCGGCTCCTTTTCAAAATGTGGCTCTCGCAATAGCGCCCCGCGCACATTCGATTCGAACATTTACAAGAGTGTCACTGGTTCTCATGGTTAACGAAAGAAAGGATGGATTCGGTTTGTGTTCGGGATTCGATGTTTTACATGTATGGGGCCTCTGGACCAGGTGGACAGCGACGACGACGACGACGACGACGACGAGGGCGACGAGGGGGAGGAGGAAGAAAACGACGACGAAGAGGAGGAGGGCCAGCACCCCCATCCGTCTTTATCGGCCCAAGCCAAGAGCAAGGGCAGAAAAAAAGAAACGCATCGGAGTCACATTGGAGCCATATTTACACAATCTTGGGGTCGCCAACTAGGGTTTGAAAGGGGCCATCTTGGGGCAATATCGAAGTCGCCTTGGGCTCATGGGGTCGTCCCAGGCTCACCTAACAGAAAAAGTGTTTCGGAGCGATTCAGGATTGTCAGGGTGTAGAAGAGTTTCACGGATGGAGCGCGGGCCGTTTTCAAAATGTGGCTCTCGCCTTACAGCAGCTCATGCTCGCCCTAGAAGTTCGCAAGAGTTCACGGATAGAGGGCGGGCCGTTTCCAACATGTGGTTCTCGCCTCAGCGCCGCGCTCAGTCGTCTTAACACTATACAGCAAATTCAAGGATTCTTATGGTTGACGTCCCAAAAATGAGCAGAAACTATGTTTTGGCATGATTTAGGGTTGCCCAGTCGCGATCGTCGCGGTGATTCGCAGTGATTTGCACGATTTGGGATCCTCAGGTCGCAACAGCAACGTTGATACGCGGCGTTGAAATCCCAGGAGTGGTGCTATGGCACGGCTGATTACCTAACAGCGAAGACTGATAGGTTTCTAGTGAGGTCAAAAGAAAGCATCTTGACTCCCCAGGGGGGTCTGGGCGGATGCCGGGGAGGATCCGGGGACTCCCCAGAACACCATTCCCAGGCCACATTTTGAATGCCCGGAGCCAACTGTAGACCACTTCGCGTTCTTCGTGTTCCCAGAACACCATTCTCAGGCCACATTTTGAATGCCTGGAGCCAACTGCAGGCCACTTCGTGTTCTTCGTCTTCCCAGAACACCGTTCCCAGGCCACATTTTGAATGCCCGGAGCCAACTGTAGGCCACTTCGTGTTCTTCGTGTTCCCAGAACACCATTCCTGTACCATAATTTGATTGCCCGGAGCCAACTGTGGGCCACTTCGTGATCTTCGTGTTCCCAGAACACCAGTCCTGTGCCATATTTTGAATGCCCGAGCTGAGGCAGGCTGAAGCCAAGGCAGGTTGAGGCCCAGGCAGGCTGAGGCTGAGGCTGAGGCACGCCGAGGCAGGCTGAGGCTGAGGCTGAGGCAGGCTGAGGCTGAGGCAGGCTGAGGCCGAGGCAGGCTGAGGCTGAGGCTGAGGCTGAGGCTGAGGCTGAGGCTGAGGCTGGCAGGCTGAGGCTGAGGCTGAGGCTGCCGAGGCAGGCTGAGGCTGAGGCTGAGGCAGCTGCGGCTGCAGGCTGAGGCTGAGGCTGAGGCTGAGGCTGAGGCTGAGGCTGATGCAGGCTGAGGCTGAGGCAGGCTGAGGCTGAGGCCGAGGCTGAAGGCAGCCTGAGGCTGCAGGCTGAGGCTGAGGCTGAGGCTGAGGCAGGCTGAGGCTGAGCAGGCTGAGGCTGAGGCTGAGGCTGATGCAGGCTGAGGCTGAGGCAGGCTGAGGCTGAGGCTGAGGCTGAGGCAGGCTGAGGCTGAGGCCGAGGCAGGCTGAGGAGGCAAGCCGAGGCAGGCTGAGGCTGAGGCTGAAACTGAGGCAGGCTGAGGCATCCGTAGGAATCCATAGGAACCCTTAGGAATCCCTCGGAATTCTTAGGAATCCGTAGGCATAGTTAAGCATCCTCAGGAGTCCTTAGGAATCCTTAGGATTTCATTGGATCCTAAGGCCGTTGCCACTGCGACTGTCATTGCGAATGCGACTGCGACTGCGAGAACAGCAGAATTCTACAACTGGATTCTCACCTGAATCTTAAGGGGAATGCTTCCAGATATGCTTATACACATCGCTGTTAGGTTGCTGTGCCGGGATTTTTTGTCAGACTGGCTTCTTCCAGCGGGACTCGTCCCACAGAGAAAATTCGAAGGGAGAGTTTATTGCAACATCGTTAACGAGTCTTGGGCTTACACTGGGCCTCCTCCTCCTCCTCCTCCTCCTCCTCCTCCTCCTCCTCCTCCTCTTCGTCCTCCTCCTCCTCCCCATGCTCCCCCTTCTCCTCCTCCGCATCCTCCCCTCTTCCCCCTCCTTCCCCTCCTCTGGAGCAACGCCCCACCCCGACGACGACGACGACGACGACGACGACGACGACGACGACGACGACGACGACGACAACGACGACGACGACGACGACGACGACGAGGACGGACGGACGGACGGACGGACGGACGGACGGACGGACGGACGGACGGCGGACGCCTGGTCGCCGAGAGGCCGCGGCACCCGGCGCCGCTCCCGTGAGGCGCCCGCAGCAGGGCCCCCTGGAGGTCTGGGCCACTTCCCCGCGGGGTAGGAACGAGAATCCCCGCCGCGGGAAGCAGCGGGTGGAGAAGGGCGGCCGCGGAGGCGGGAGGAGGGAGACCCGAACCGGCGAGAGTCGGCGGCCTGGAAGCGCGCAGCCGCTGTGACACGCGTCCGCGGAAAGAGCAGAAATCCCCGCTGTGGGGAGCGATGGGTAGGGAGGGGCAGGATGTCAGATACGGCGCGAGCGCACCCAACTTGCCACTCCCCCTCGCCCTCCTCATCACATCCCACCCCTCTTTCCTCCTTCCCATCTCCCGCCACGCCCCCTGCCATTCCGCCCCTCCTCCCTGTTCCCCTTCGCTGGGGAACCAGAGAGGGGGAAGGGGGGGGGGCCAGATTCTTGCCATTGCTTGGACGTCCATTCCCCGTACATTTTTTGGCTGAGTGCGTTAGTTTCTTGGTTTCTCTTCGATGTTCCTCGGTGATCACCGCCGAGAAAAAAGCGCATCCGAGCGAAGCCAAGAGCGCCGAATTCGCGACTCGGGAGGCCGTTCGGGGCGGTCCTGGTCGGCCCGGGAACGCCCTCGGCGAGGCGCAGCTGCTAGAACGCATCCCGAGGCTGGATAACCGCCGAGGACGGGCGGAAACGTCCGAGAACCACGATCCGAAGCACACGCCCGAGCGATGGCCCCCCGCGGGCCGCGCCGTGCTCCTCGCCCGCTTGGGCTCCGGCTCCGCCATGCCCGCCCCGCACGCACGGCCAGCGGCCGCCAGGGGGGGGGGGGCGCGCGAGCGGCCAGCCGAGGGCGGGGGAGGCGCGGGCCGCTCGGCGCATCCCTGGGAGAACGAGCAGTGTGGCAGAGACATGCGCTGTCGGAGCTCCGCGAGGACTGCTCGGAGGGTCTGGGGTCTGGGAATGGGAGGGGAGAAGACGTGCACCTTTCGTGCCCCTGTTGGACTCCGTGGGAGGCCTTCAGGGACCCTTTAGAGCACAGAAGGTGCACGTCGTCGTCGTCGTCGTCGTCGTCGTCGTCGTCGTCGTCGTCGTCGGCGGCGGCGGCGGCGGCGGCGGCGGCGGCGGCGGCGGCGGCGTGGGCGTGGGCGTGGGCGTGGGCGTGGGCGTGGGCGTGGGCGTGGGCGTGGGCGTGGGCGTGGGCGTGGGCGTGGGCGTGGGCGTGGGCGTGGGCGTGGGCGCGGGCGTGGGCGTGCGCGTGGGCGTGGGCGTGGGCGTCGTCGCCGTCGTCGTCGTCGTCGTCGACGTCACTGACGGCCCCGCCGTAAATCTACCAACGTTCTATGTATGCGTTCGTAGATCGGACGGAAAAACAAATTCTGGGGTAAATCAATTCTGCAGTCGATCTCCTACTCGGGATTTCGGCCTCTGAGGGCTCGAGGGCGCCCATCCGAGTCAGCAACGGCCCCGCCGTTCCCAAGGATCGTTGTCGCCATGGTCGTCGCCCTTGCCATCGCCTTCGTTTTCGTTCTCGTCGCCGTCGTCGTCGTTTCTCGTCGCCTTCGTCGTCTTCGTCGTCGCCGTCCTCGGCCTCCCGGGGCCCTCGCCAGGCCCTGGAGGCCGTCAAAAAACGGCACAGGATGAAAAACGCCTCGGCCTCTCTGGGCCCTCTCGGGGCCCTCGCCTCTGGGGCCGTCAAAAAAAAACGGCTCAGGATGAAAAACCAGTCCGTTGGAAAGGGTCGGGACTTACGGGGACCACGGGCAGCTCGGCGCCAGAGCGGCCATGTTTTGGGGCCCGCGGGCATCGGGACCAAACAATGAGCTCGAGAGCTCCTGGCCGACAGCGGGGGAGGCGCGGGCCATTCGGCGCATCCCTAGGGGAACAAGCAATGTGGCAAAGACATCAACTGTCCGAACTCAGCACGGGCGGCATCAAGTCGCAACGATCAAGATGATTCGTGGCGTTGGAGTCCCGAGAATGGTGTTTTGGTACGCTTCTGGATCTTCAAACGGTTGTCCCATCAAGGGGCACTTCCCTCTGTGGAAATGAATCCCTGCCTGGGGCCTATGAAGAGGGAGCCTGAAGGGATGGCTTGTTCCAACATCGTTGATGAGTCTTGGTTATACATTGGTCCTCCTCCTCCTCTTCCTCCTCCTCCTCCTCCTCCTTCTCCTCCTTCTCCTCCTCTTCTGGCCCCTGGTGTTTTCCCAGGAGGTTTGTGTGCTACTGATCGTACGGGCGGACAGTTTGCCAAGTTCCCTGTTCTCCGTCGCGTGGCCTTTGCCTTCGTTCGGCTGTCCTGGTGATGATTTTGACAGGGATTATGGAGTTGCTGGCGTGGTCGACACTGCACGGCAAACAGTGCCTCGTGCGGAGCTAGCGGCTGTGGTAGAGTGTGTGTGCGCACTGTGTTCACCGGCCACGCTACGATCGTCAAAGGTTTTGTTGTTGGCCGTGCCTCTGCGAGGCTGGCCAGTTTTGACCTCTGGTGGGAGCTCTGGAGTCTTCTGGCCGACCGTCCAGGGTCCTTTCGGATTTTGCACGTTCCCAGCCACTTGCTGGAGGATCCCCAGAAAACTCGCCCGTTGTGGCGACTCCGTAGACTGGAACCACGTTGTGCTTAATTCAGTGGCTGACGAGTTGGCCGAACTTAGAGCCAACGACTGCCAGGTGCGCCCCGATGTTGTGCGTGATCGTCATGGGCTTGTCTCCCGGGCCTGCTTCATTCTCAAGCGTAATGCATCGATCATCATTGCCTGTGCTGGCCTGCGGGCCGAGCCCAGTCGGCGACTGGCCAAGCAGCCCATCGACCTTGTGCTTTGCAAAAACAGGTGGATCGAAGCTGACGTGCGGGGCTCATCACACGTTTGGGGTTTCGAGGCTGGTGTTCTGACGCGTGGGATGTGCAACGCTTCGATCTCCGACGCCGCCCCGTCCCTGCGTGCCCGCCCGAGCTCTGGTAGCCCACCTTCTGGAGGAGGAGGACTGGCGGGTGCGGGTTCCGGCGGGGGAGGTTCCCTGCAAGCACGGCGGGGTCTGACCTCGGCGCGCCCTTCCGCCAAGGGACGACCACCTCTGGAGGGTCCTCAGGCTTGACCCGCCCCAGAGCGGGCTGCGTCGTGGATTGCGGGCAAGATGGTTCACCCCTCCCACGTGCTCTGGCAGAAGTGGGCCCTCTCTTTTTGTGGGGAATGCCCTCATGGGCAACAACTCGCCCAGACAGTCTGCGGGAGCCCTGCCCTGTTGCTGCCCTGGGCCCACACGCTTTGACGACGCACTAGCTCGAGGTCTTGTAGCGGGTATGCAAATGTCTGCCCTCGTCTAGGACCTCGCGGAGCTGGGTGCTCTAATTGTCTTCCCCTGCCCCTCAACCCCTGCAGCCACTACACTCTGGACTTTGGTGGGCAGCGGCGCGCTGCAAAATTCTCCTCCTCCTCCTCCTCCTCCACCTCCTCCTCCTCCTCCTCCTCCTCCTCCTCCTCCTCCTCCTCCTCTTCCTCCTCCTCCTCCTCCCTCCTCCTCCTCCTCCTCCTCCTCCCCTCCTCCTCCTCCGCCCTCCTCCTCCTCCTCCGCCTCCTCGTCCTCCTCCTCCTCGTCCTCCTCCTCCTCCTCCTCCTCCTCCTCCTTCTCCTCCTCCTCCTCCTCCTCCTCCTCCTCCTCCTCCTCCTCCTCCTCCTCCTCCTCCTCGTCCTCCTCCTCCTCCTCTCCTCCTCCTCTCCTCGTCCTCCTCCTCCTCCTCCTCCTCCTCCTCCGTCCCCCCCTGGCGGAGTCACCCATAGCCAGGGAGTATGTGGAGTAGCTTTGTCGATGTTTAAAAATCCCCCCCGCCCCTGTTCAATAATACTTCCCCTCCCGCCCCCGACGTGCACCCCGACCCGCCCTTCCCCACTGGCGGCGCAGGCGCGCCGCGGGCGCGCGCGCCGCCGGCAGCGCGCGGTGCCTCCTGCGCCCCGCCGCCCATCTGGCCGCCGGAGACCCCCGCAGCGGGGGCAGCCGCGGCGGCCCGCGGGGGGCAGGGAGGCCGCACGCACCAGCTGGGGCGACCGAGCCACGACGACCCAGACGACGACGACGACGACGACGACGACGACGACACAACGACGACGCCAAGATCGGTGGCGACATCCGAACTTCGGGTTTTCGGGAAGGTCCAGGGATCGACTTTGAGTGTATTTGGGCCGCCGTCGTCTCACCGCCGCTGTCTCACGCGTTTTTTTCCCAAAGACGTTTCCGAAAGGCCCCAAGAAGCATCTCGCCCACGATCCAGGCACGATGGCGGGATGGGCTGTAAGCCACTTAGGTGGCAAAATTTGACCCCTACCCCCAAAAAATTGGTGGAGCGGGGATCGACGATCTCCGAACCCTACCCACGCCGCCCATCGGGTTGCCTGACTCGTTGATCGGCGAGGGTCGGGGTCGGAAAGTGCCGCCGACTGGAAACGACAATCCCGAAGAACCGACGTCCTGGGGCCCCCGCGGCCAGCGGACATGGACGTGTTTCGGCCCCGGGAGGGCCGAGGATAGCCATGCCCACCGCCTGCCGAAGCCCCCAAGCGGCGATTATATACAAATCCCACCTGCCCTCTGGGCGCAGGTGGTCTCACGATGTCATTCTTTCCTCTTCCAGAAACCCCTCTTCCCCTTTTGGGGGGTTATCCTTACTTCCTATGATGAAACACCCCCACATCCCCACCTAGCCAGCCGATAGCAACCCCGCCGTCCTAACTGTCAAAAAATTATCCTGGCGAAGGACCCAACCATATGCAATTGTGAATACTGCAAATGTGAATATCTTCTCGGTGGAGCCCCCTACGGGGCCACGAAACGTACGAGGGGTGTGCCGAAATGTGTGTGCGGGACGCATTCGGGCACACCCACTGGGGCCTTCGGTGGAGCTCCCTATGGGGCCACGAAACGTGTGAGGGCTGTGCCGAAATGGGTGTGCGGGACGCATGCGGGCACACCCACTGGGACCTTCGGCGGAGCTCCCTATAGGGCCACGGAACGCGTGAGGGTCGTGCCGAAATGGGTGTGGCTGACGCATGCGGGCGCGGGCACTGGGGCCTTCGGCGGAGCTCCCTATGGGGCCACGAAACGTGTGAGGGGTGTGCCGAAATGGGCGTGCGGGACGCATGCGGGCGCGGGCACTGGGGCCTTCGGTGGAGCTCCCTATGGAGCCACGAAACGTGTGAGGGGTGTGCCGAAATGGGTGTGGGTGACGCATGCGGGCGCGGGCACTGGGGCCTTCGGTGGAGCTCCCTATGGAGCCACGAAACGTGTGAGGGGTGTGCCGAAATGGGTGTGGGGGACGCATGCGGGCGCGGGCACTGGGGCCTTCGGTGGAGCTCCCTATGGAGCCACGAAACGTGTGAGGGGTGTGCCGAAATGGGTGTGGGGGACGCATGCGGCCGCGGGCACTGGGGCCTTCGGTGGAGCTCCCTATGGAGCCACGAAACGTGTGAGGGGTGTGCCGAAATGGGTGTGGGTGACGCATGCGGGCGCGGGCACTGGGGCCTTCGGTGGAGCTCCCTATGGGGCCACGAAACGTGTGAGGGGTGTGCCGAAATGGGTGTGGGTGACGCATGCGGGCGCGGGCACTGGGGCCTTCGGTGGAGCTCCCTATGGAGCCACGAAACGTGTGAGGGGTGTGCCGAAATGGGTGTGGGTGACGCATGCGGGCGGCAGCACTGGGGCCTTCGGCGGAGCTTCTACTATGGGGCCACGAAACGTGTGAGGGGTGTGCCGAATTGTGTGTGGGTGACGCATGCAGGCGGCAGCACTGGGGCCTTCGGCGGAGCTCCTATGGGGCCACGAAACGTGTGAGGGGTGTGCCGAATTGGATGTGGGTGACGCATGCGGGCGGCAGCACTGGGGCCTTCGGTGGAGCTCCCTATGGAGCCACGAAACGTGTGAGGGGTGTGCCGAAATGGGTGTGGGTGACGCATGCGGGCGCGGGCACTGGGGCCTTCGGTGGAGCTCCCTATGGGCCACGAAACGTGTGAGGGGTGTGCCGAAATGGGTGTGGGTGACGCATGCGGGCGCGGGCACTGGGGCCTTCGGTGGAGCTCCCTATGGAGCCACGAAACGTGTGAGGGGTGTGCCGAAATGGGTGTGGGTGACGCATGCGGGCGCGGGCACTGGGGCCTTCGGTGGAGCTCCCTATGGAGCCACGAAACGTGTGAGGGGTGTGCCGAAATGGGTGTGGGTGACGCATGCGGGCGCGGGCACTGGGGCCTTCGGTGGAGCTCCCTATGGAGCCACGAAACGTGTGAGGGGTGTGCCGAAATGGGTGTGGGTGACGCATGCGGGCGCGGGCACTGGGGCCTTCGGTGGAGCTCCCTATGGAGCCACGAAACGTGTGAGGGGTGTGCCGAAATGGGTGTGGGTGACGCAGGCCTTCGGTGGAGCTCCCTATGGAGCCACGAACGTGTGAGGGGTGTGCCGAAATGGGTGTGGGTGACGCATGCGGGCGCGGGCACTGGGGCCTTCGGTGGAGCTCCCTATGGAGCCACGAAACGGTGTACTGGGTGGGTGAAGAGGAGAGGAGGAGAGGAGGGGAGGAGAGGAGGAGAGGAGAGGAGAGGAGAGGAGAGGAGAGGAGAGGAGGGGAACGCGGGGCACCGTCTCTTCAAAACGAGGACCCAACACCACAGGATGGTTGGGAACAACACACATTCATTTTTTCTCGCCAACATGCCGTCGAGTTGCGAAAAGTGTAGCAATAATGGGACGGAATGAACATTGTTTAGGCAAGCACAAGTCAAAACGGGCGCTCGAATGCGCATTATTTGCACGTCTTGCACTTCAGGGTGCCTTTCTTTTCGTCGCGCGCGACATTGTCTGGCCTCACGGATAAGACCGACTTCGGTAGGTTTCTCTTGCATGTGCCGCTGCACAGACACGCCTGCCAACTCCCCTCGTCAGGTGTTCCTTTTTCCTCAAAAACTGAAGGAGAATCAATGATGTTTGCTTTCTCGCGATGTTGCGTCCGATTAATTTTTGAAGCGTCAAGGTGGCCTCAAGATGGCCCAAGAGAGCGCCAAGAGGGGCCCAAAATGCCCGGAAGGCGGCCACAAGACCGCCCAAGAGCGCCCCAAGACGGGGCAAAGAGCGTCCCAAAATGCTATGTTGATGGCCCAGAAGGGGGGACTAACAGTCAATACCCTCCTCTGTTCACCGACACCCTTCTCGACAGCCCTTCGAGGCCCTCCAGGGCTCCCAAGAAGCCTCCACGAGAGCCCCAAGAGATCTCCAAGAGGGCCCCAGCTTCCCAAGGCTACCCCGTTGCTCCCAAAGATCTCTCTGTTCACCGTGGTTGCTCGCACTGTTTCACTAGATGTGTAGCTTCGTCCCTTCCCTGGCAGCTCTCAAAATCAGGATCTCTGAATGGGCTGGTGGGGTTACTTTTTCGTTCGCGAGCGACACGGAGCAACCGCGCGCCGTCAAAGAGTGAAGCAACAGAGCCACGATCTAAGATATGGTTGGTGGGGATTTTTCCGCGGCCGAAGGCGAAGGCGCCAACGGCGTCAGCAGAGTTAGCTCGGGCTACAAGTAACCTAATTGCCGGCGCGCGCGCCGAGCAGGGCAAGCCCCACCGCCGGGGAAAGCAGCTGCGCCGGGGCAGAGCTGCGCCGAAGGGGGGGGCTGCAAGCTGCGGGGGCGGCCAGGAAGCTGCAACATGCGTGTGCCGTGGGAGCTGACACCAGGCACGTGAAGTGAACCTTGTCGCCACAGGGCGCCAGAGGTCAGGGCAGCGGACCGACAAGTGTCAGCTGGTGGGGATTTTGTTTTTTTCCGTCGCGACGGCAAGCAAGCGCGCCAGCAGCGTCAAGAATCGGGCGGGCTACGCGCGAACCTAATTGCCCAACGCGCCGACAAAGCGGCGGCCTAAGCAGCACCTAGCTGACCAGACTGCGCGAGGTGATGCGGGTTGCAGCTGCCAGGAACCAGGTCCAGGAGCGAGCGCATGCACAATTAGCCAACCGAGGTTGGAACGCAGCCAAAATGGCGCGGAAGCGATACCAGGATGTAGCCAGGAGCACCATCACGAGGAACGCTGACACCAGCTAGGCCAGGAAAAACTCACTGACCAGGAAACTAGAGCATGGAAGTGGCGCCACCAAAATCGCACACAACGAGACTCATGAAGGGAGTACTGATCTGGACACTTGTCGTCAAACCGTGAACAGAGTGAACACGAACGGCATAGCAGAGTCTACAGGGAAACGATGGATGTGATCAACACCGTAACTGAACCTGAGACAGTGGATCAAAGGAAACCACGCGCACTCCCGAACTAGTTCGTCGGCACTAGACGATCTGAGGAGAACTGACCAGGAACTGGGCAGGTGCACGCCTCAAGCACGTGGTCGTGGTGGACACCACCGCCAGGAACAGTGGACGTAGTCAACACAGTCGGCCGACGGTCAAGAGAGCACAGGCTGGACCACGTGCACTCGGGGGCTCCGTGCGCCAACGAGGAAGTTGGGCATGTGGAAGCCGGCTGGTGGGAATACGCCAAGCGTCAAGAATTCCAATGCTACGAAATTGGTTTCGCGCTGATTTCTACATCCACGGTGCCAGAAAGACCGCCGAATAAGGAACCACAAATGACTTTTCTGGCTGACGGCTGGTGTGCGCCTCCCCTCGATCAGGCCCCGCCTCGACTCATCGCGCAGTCATGAGGACCGCGGGAGAAGGAACCAGAAGGGCTTTTTCTGGCCGAAGGCCCGCGTGCCTCCCCTCGATCAGGCCCCGCCTCGGCGGCAGTCATCGCGGAATAAGGAACCCAGCGGAGGTGCGTCTTACGCAGATCACCATGAGACCTCGCCGTCCCCTGGGGGGCTGCGATCTGCGAAACTGTCGCCACGTTCGTGGACTCCTGGGAGGCCCAGCGGAGGTGCGTCCTACGCAGATCACCATGAGACCTCGCCGTCATCTGGGGGGCTGGGTTAGGACGTTGGGGGGTCCAGCGGCGCTGCTCTCACGAATTCTGTCTCCAATCGTCTCTCCTTAATTTGTTTCCACACTCGCTCGTGGCCGCCTTCCTCCCAACGATCTGACTCTTGAGAGCGACGCCGCTTATGTGAACATGTGACTCTGGTCCGACGTTCGTTCGCGAATCGTTCAAGGGCACGGCGGATCCTTCAGTGCTCGCTTTGTGTATTGAGCGGTCCGATGTATAGTAGCCTCATGTGTACAAAAAGTTGGGTACGTCCCTGGGTAATTTGAATAAGAGAAAAAGAGAGAGAGAGAGAGAGAGACAAGGGGAACTAATGGCTCCCGTCCTGGCGATGGGGCCGGTGCTCAATGTGCCGATTCCCCCTGTGGGAGCCCAGTGCCGCTGCACGGCCCCTGTCTACACTCCCTCTGCACAGTACGCTGCGCAGCTTAGCATTGCACCGCTCACGCAGGTGGGCATGTAGGTCGCCTCCGCTGACAACAAGCCTCCTCCTCCTCCTCCTCCTCCTCCGTGCTCGTCCTTATCATGCTCCTCCTCTTCCTCCGCCTTCGTCTCCTCTCATCCCCTCGCCCGCCGACCTCCTCCTTGCTATCCCTCACCCGAAGTCCCTCCCCTCCGCTCTCCCCTGCCCCTCCCAGGCCCGACCACAATGATGCTTGTAACGAAACAGCGAAACGACGCCCAACGTTTGAATAGCGAGAGGAGGCGTTAAATCAACAGCGGAAACACGAAACGAAGGAACAACGAACAACGAAGTAAAGCATCTGCAGCAGCTGCAACAGCAACAACCACAACAGCAGCAGCAGCAACAACGACAACGACAACGACAACAGTAGCAGCAACAGCAACAACAACGGCAGCAACAACAACAGCAACAACAACCACACCACCACCAAGAAGAACAACACCACCACCACCACCACCACCAACAACAACCACAACAACAGCAGCAGCAACAACAACATCATCAACAACAACAACAAAAACAACACCAACATCATCACCATCAACAACAACAGCAACAGCAACAGCAGCAGCAAAAGCATCAGCAACAGCAACAGCAACAACAACAACAGCAACAGCAACAGCAACAGCAACATCAACAAAAACAACAGCAACAACAATAACAACAACAACAACAACAACAACAACAACAACAACAACACCAACACCAACACCACCACCACCACCACCACCAACCACAACAGCACCAACAACAACAACAACAGCAGCAACAACAACAACACCAACAGCAACAACAATAACAACCACAACCACAACGACAACGATAAAGACAACGACAACGACAGCGACACTGACAACAACAATCATGTTAAGGCTGTTCGCACTTATCTGCTCGAATGTCCACTAACGCGTATTTCCCAAACCGTCGATACCCGCCCTCTTCGTCTTCGATCGAACCCCTTTTGGGGGGGTATACGTTTCTTCCCTGCAGGCCCGGCCCTGGCAAACGGCGGGGCGGCCGCGGACCGTCGGCCTGGCCAGCGGCAGTGCTGATCGGCGGGGCGGCCGCGGACCGTCGACCCGACCCCAACAGGGACGGACAGAGGACCGACCACGACGACGACGACGACGACGACGACTAGCGAAAGCGAGAGCGAGAGAAAGAGCAACACCAGGGCCAAAAGGACACGAAGTAGGCCACGAACGGCGACAGCGGGGACACGAAGGGAATGCGTATGGGGCCACGAAGAGCGCGAACGAGCGAGGGCCACGAAGGGCAGATAATGCGGGGCCACAGAAGGCAACGATGAGGCCACTGAAGGCAGCAACTGGACCACGATGGGCAGCACATGGGGCCACGAACGGCGACAGCGGGGCCACGAAGGGCATGAACATGTGGTCACAACGGGCGCGAACGAACGGGGGCCACGAAGGGCATACGTATACTGGGCCGCGGAGGGCAAAGACGGGGCCACTGAGGGCAGCAACGGGGACACGAAGGGCAGCGAGGGGGCCACGAAGGGCGACAGCGGGGCCACGAAGGGCATGCATATGGGGCCACCACGGGCGCGAACGAGCGGGGGCCACGAAGGGCATACATATATGGGGCCACAAAGGGCAGCGAGGGGGCCACGAAGGGATGCAACGGAGCCACGAAGGGCAGCGAGGGGGCCACGAAGGGCTACAACGGGGCCACGAAGTGTTGCGACGGGGCCACGAAGGGCAGCGAGGGGGCCACGAAGGGCTGCAACGGGGCCACGAAACAAAGCGAGGGGGCCACGAAGGGCTGCAACGGGGCCACGGAACAAAGCGAAGGGGCCACGAACGGCTGCAACGGGGCCACGGAACAAAGCGAAGGGGCCACGAACGGCTGCAACGGGGCCACGACGGGCAGCGAGATCCCGATTCACAGTTAATCTGTGAGGGAGTCCTAAGCGTGAGCGCGACTCCTGAATGCCTGGGTGTCGGGAGCGCGGCGGTTTGAGTAAAGCGCAAGAAGTTCCAACGCAAGGGCGCTATTCTTCAGTAAATTGCAACCAAGTCTCCAGCGAGAGCGCGACTCCATAATAAATTGTAAGGAAGTCCCAAGCGAGAGCGCGATTCCTGAATAAAATGCAAAGGGAATCTTGGCTGGGAGCGGGGATCCTGGCTAAATCGTGAAGAGGTCTCACGCGGGAGCCGTTGTTGTTGTAACCCGGGGGCCAGGGGCCCAGTTTGAGCCTCAAGACTTTCCCTGATAAAGAACAGGGTGCGAGCGTCGAGGGGCACATTATGATTTAGAAAAAACAATATGCACCAGTGGGGGGATCAACAATACTTATTAATCTCCAGAAAAGAGAAAACAACAACAACAACAACAACAACAACAACAACAACAACAACAACAACAACCACCACCACCACCACCACCACCACCACCACAACAACAACAACAACAACAATAATTTAAGACCGTTCGCCATTATATACTCGAGTGTCCAATAACGCGAAATTCCCAAACCCTCGATACCCGCCGTCTTCGTCTTCGATCGAACCCCTTTTGGGGGGTATACCTTTCTTCCCTGCAGGCTGGGCCCCGGCAAGCGGCGGGGCGGCCGCGGACCGTCGGCCTGGCCAGCGGCAGCGCTGATCGGCGGGGCGGCCGCGGACCGTCGACCCGACCCCAAGAGGGACGGACAGGGGACCGACGACGACGACGACGACGACGACGACGACGACGTCGAAGACGACGACGACGACGACGACGACGACGGCGACGACGAGCGAAAGCGAGAGCGAGAGAGAACGACAGCAGGGCCACGAAGGGCACGAAGTAGGCCACGAAGGGCGACAGCGGGGACACGAAGGGAATGCGTATGGGGCCACGAAGAGCGCGAACGAGCGGGGGCCACGAAGTGCAGATAATGCGGGGCCACAGAAGGCAACTATGGGGCCACTGAGGGTAGCAACTGGGCCACGTAGGACAGTGAGGGGGACACGAATGGCGGCAGCGGGGCCACGAAGGGCATGCACATGGGGCCACAACGGGCGCGACTCCTGAGTGCCTGGGTGTCGGGAGCGCGGCGCTTTGAGTAAATTGCAAGAAGTTCCAACGCAAGGCCATTCTTCAGCAAGTTGCGAGCAAGTCTCCAGCGAGAGCGCGACTCCAGAGCGCCGGGAGAGCGATTCCTGAATAAATTGCAAGGAAGTCCCACGGGGGCCACGACGGGCAGCGAGATCCCGATTCATAGTTAATCTGTGAGGGAGTCCTAAGCGTGAGCGCGACTCCTGAATGCCTGGGTGTCGGGAGCGCGGCGGTTTGAGTAAATTGCAAGAAGTTCCAACGCAAGGGCGCTATTCTTTAGTAAATTGCAACCAAGTCTCCAGCGAGAGCGCGACTCCATAATAAATTGTAAGGAAGTCCCAAGCGAGAGCGCGATTCCTGAATAAAATGCAAAGGGAATCTTGGCTGGGAGCGGGGGTCCTGGCTAAATTGCAAGGAAATCTCAAGCGGGAGCCGTTGTTG
Organism: Prorocentrum cordatum; assembly: GCA_963575745.1. NCBI lineage: Eukaryota > Dinophyceae > Prorocentrales > Prorocentraceae > Prorocentrum > Prorocentrum cordatum. The sequence continues at coordinate 327,350 of CAUYUJ010008624.1, read as the reverse complement.
TTGTAACCCGAGGGCCAGGGGCCCAGTTTGAGCATCAAGACTTTACCTGTCAAAGAACAGGGTGCGAGCGTCGAAGGGCACACTTTGATTGAGAAAGAACAGGATGCACCAGTGGGGGGGATCAACAATGATTGTTTTTCAGAAATGAGAATTCAACAGCGGTTCCCCGACGCCCCTAAACGGCTCAAGAGGCCTCCGAGATCGCCCCAAGAGGGCCCAAGAGGCCCTCAAAAGGGACCCAAGACGGCCCAAGACGGCTCCAAGACGGCCCCAGAGGCCTCCAAGACGGCCCAAGAGGGCCCCAAGAACGCCCCCAACACGGTCCAAGAGAGGTCCGAGACGCCCGAAGATCGCTCCACGACGCCCAAGCTGGCCTCCGGACGGCCCAAGACGTCTCCAAGATGGCCCAAGAAGCCTCCAAGATGTCCAAAGAGGCCTCCAAGAGAACTCCCAAGAGGGCCCCAAGAGGCAAAAACCTGTGCTTTTCCCTTGGTGTTGGACAAATTTGGGCGTTTTAACCTTTTCGGTTCCCCGACGCCCCTAAACGGCTCAAGAGGCCTCCAAGATCGCCCCAAGAGGGCCCAAGAGGCCCCCAAGAGGGCCCCAAGACGGCCCAAGACGGCTCCAAGACGGCCCCAGAGGCCTCCAGGACGGCCCAAGAGGGCCCCAAGAACGCCCCCAACACTACACAGCTCCCGACGCCGCAGCTCCACACTGCAAACGACCACTCGGACAGGCGACCACGGTGCGACATTATGGGCCGGCGGAATGAGCGAAGCGATTAAATTCAACAGCAACAGCAACAGCAACAGCAACAACAACAATCATTCTACCCTCGCGCGCGATGTTTCCACACGAAGCATGCGACCATCATGATAACCATCCACGTAATGAGGGACTTGTTCTATAGCGGGGTCCATTATTCCCATTCCCGGATCTCCCGCACAATGAGGACTTGCAAACACCTCCTCCGAGGAATTTCACCATATCCCGCCTCGAAAACACATGCCCGCGCCTTGCTGCGCCGATGCGAGACCGCCAGTGGAACCCCAGCGAAGGGTAAAGCACAAGGAAGTATCGAACGACAGGATTGCTTTGGTAGGGATGGGGGCTGTCGGCGGTGAGGCAAAAACCTGGCCCGATGTTGTTGTTGGGAACGGCGCCAATGCTGAAGAGAGTAGGGCGCTAGTCCAGCGTAAATCAAAACGAAGTCTGAGCGGGAGCGCTGGTTTTGTTGGGACGGCGGCTTTCGGCGGCGAGGAGGAACAGCGCCTTGAGTAAGAAAGGCGAAAGCATCGAGCGGGAGCCGTGGTTTTGTCGGGACGGGGGCTGTCGGCGGCGAGGAGCAGCACCGTCCCGAGGAAAAAGAAAGGAAATCTCGAGCGGGAGCGTTGTTCTTGCTGGGAGCGGCAACAATTCAAAAGAGAGTAGGGCGCCAACCCAGCGTAAAACGGAAGGAAGTCTCGGGCGGGAGCGCAGGTTTTGTCGGGGCGGCGGTTTTCGGCGGCGAGGAGGAACACCGCCTTGAATAAGAAAGGAGGAAGCATCGAGGGGAAGCCGTGGTTTTGTCGGGACGTGGGTTGTCGGCGGCGAGGAACAGCACCATCTTCAGGAAAAAGGGAGGAAGCCTCGAGCGGGAGCGTTTTTCTTGTGGAGAACGGCGCCAATTCAGAAAAGAGTTGGGCGTCAGCCCTGTGTAGCACGGAAGGAAGTCTCGGGCGGGAGCGCTGGTTTTGTCGGGGCGGCGGTTTTCGGCGGCGAAGAGGAGCACCGCCTTGAGTAAAAAAGGGAGGAACCCTCGAGCGGAAACGTTGTTTTTGCTGGGGGCGGCGCCGATGAGAGAAAAACTAGCGCGCCAGTCCAAGGCAAAACGGGAGGAAGCCTCGAGCGGGAGCGCTGGTTTTGTTAGGACGGCAGCTTTCGGCGGCGAGCAAAAACACCAGCCCTGAATAAAAAACGGAGGATGTCTCGAGCGGGAGCGTTATTGTTGTTGGGGGGTCGGTTTATGCGGTCCCCCAAACCGCTCGAGCGTGAGCCTCATTTCCAATGAAAATGTAGCCGGCGCCTCGGCGAGAGTGCCAGACCGCCTTAAGGTGTCCAACAATAATACTTGTTTCGTAAGTAACATTCAAAAACCATCATTTTAAGGTTGTTCGCTCATATCTGCTCACGTGCCAATCAATACGAATATCCCAAACCCTTGGTACCCGCCCTCGTCGTCTTCGATCGTGCCCTCTTGGGGGTATATCTTCATTACCTGCTACGCGTGTTCAATGCAGCCTCTAAAACAAGGGAAGAGAGGACGGGTGGAAGGGGGAGGGAGAAGAATGGAGCACGAGGGAAATGAGCA
>CAUYUJ010008624.1:272500-320000 GCA_963575745.1 Prorocentrum cordatum | reverse complement strand
CCTTCTGCATGGATGCTGTCGCCCGCGTTTCCCTGCGCCATGACCGTTTCAGCGGCGGAGTCCACGAGCAGGTGGACGCGGGCCTCAGCTCCTGTGACGCTCACGCTGCGGATCGTCAGCAAGCGCTCCTGGTCCGAGGCGGCTATGCTCTCCGCCCTGCGCCAGGTGGCTGGGTGCCACGCCGAGTGCCGCACCAGCCCACCAGCCGCCAACTGCTCGGGAGGGGCATGCCGGGGCACCCGCACGCGAGGCCCAAACATGTCGTAGTGTTTGACGCCGTTGCACAATCTCCAGATCGCCCCGTCGTCCGCGGCAGGAGCAAGATCATCGCGCATCACCTCGGCAATGGCTGGAACTCGGAACGCGATGTCGGCATACCCGGCTCCCTGTCGACGACACACGTGGACGGTGGCGCCAGAGACCGCAGCCGCAGCATGTAGCGTCAAGTAATCACCCCAATATCTAATCACGCGCGTAGCAGCCAGATAAGTACCCCATGAAGGACCAACCACCATTGCTCGAACTCGCCCCTGCGGGGGGTCATGCACTCAGCAACCTTGCGCCGTAGCATGCGCGCATTGCCCGCCGATGTCTGCCGAGCGATAGCCTCGAACTGGCAGTCACCTTTCCCAGCGATAGCAATAACACGTCTTCTAGCCACGGCAGTCCCGGGACCCTCAGCGGAGGGAACCCCGCCCTGCATCCACTCAATGGCAGCAAGCTCCCGACGGCACTCACTGAGAGTCCCGCAAAGGCTCCGACAAATCACGCAAGGGTGAAACTACGCCCGCTGGCGCCTTCAGACGAGTTCCGCCGCGGAGTCTCGCGACCTTCGTCCCCCTTTGAGAATTACCCTGGCGACGTACCCAACCCTTGCGCAATGCGGGGCATAAGTACATCAGGATTGCTTAAACGGGGGCGATAACGTAACATGGACGCAAGTGATTTTGCGAGCAGCAATCAGAAGGCTCGCAGGCCCCCGATAAAAGTATAAGGGCGTCGTAGTGGTTACTAACGCAGCCCCCCCCCCCAGGGACGGCGAGGTCTCGCTCAGGTCCCAACAGCAGCCCTCGAAAGCGGCGACAGCGTCGCAGATCGCAGCCCCCCAGGGAAGGCGAGGTCTCGCTCAGGTCCCCGCGGTGCCTCACTCCGCTGGACCCAACAGCAGCCCTCGAAAGTGGCGACAGCGTCGCAGATCGCAGCCCCCCAGGGACGGCGAGGTCTCGCTCAGGTCCCCGCGGTGACTCACTCCGATGGACCCACCAGCAGCCCTCGAATGTGGCGACAGCGTCGCAGATCGCAGCCCCCCAGGGACGGCGAGGTCTCGCTCAGGTCCCCGCGGTGCCTCACTCCGCTGGACCCACCAGCAGCCCTCGAAAGTGGCGACAAGATGCGACAGCAGCCCTTCGCTCGAGGTCTCGCTCAGGTCCCCGCGGTGCCTCACCGCTGGACCCACCAGCAGCCCTCGAAAGCGGCGACAGCGTCGCAGATCGCAGCCCCCCAGGGAAGGCGAGGTCTCGCTCAGGTCCCCGCGGTGCCTCACGCCGCTGGACCCACCAGCAGCCCTCGAAAGCGGCGACAGCGTCGCCGATCGCAGCCCCCCAGGGACGGCGAGGTCTCGCTCAGGTCCCCGCGGTGCCTCACTCCGCTGGACCCATCAGCAGTCATCGAAAGTGGCGACAGTGTCGCCGATCGCAGCCCCCCAGGGACGGCGAGGTCTCGCTCATGTCCCCGCGGTGCCTCACTCCGCTGGACCCACCAGCAGCCCTCGAAAGCGGCGACAGCGTCGCCGATCGCAGCCCCCCCCCCAGGGACGGCGAGGTCTCGCTCATGTCCCCGCGGTGCCTCACTCCGCAGGACCCACCAGCAGCCCTCGAAAGCGGCGACAGCGTCGCCGATGCAGCCCCCCAGGGACGGCGAGGTCTCGCTCAGGTCCCCGCGGTGCCTCACTCCGCTGGACCCAACAGCAGCCCTCGAAAGTGGCGACAGCGTCGCAGATCGCAGCCACCCAGAGACGGCGAGGTCTCGCTCAGGTCCCTGCGGTGCCTCACTCCGCAGGACCCACCAGCAGTCCTCGAAAGCGGCGACAGCGTCGCAGATCGCAGCCCCCCAGGGACGGCGAGGTCTCGCTCAGGTCCCCGCGGTGCCTCACTCCGCTGGACCCAACAGCAGCCCTCGAAAGTGGCGACAGCGTCGCAGATCGCAGCCACCCAGAGACGGCGAGGTCTCGCTCAGGTCCCTGCGGTGCCTCACTCCGCAGGACCCACCAGCAGTCCTCGAAAGTGGCGACAGCGTCGCCGATCGCAGCCCCCCAGGGACGGCGAGGTCTCGCGCAGGTCCCCGCGGTGCCTCACTCCGCTGGACCCACCAGCAGCCCTCGAAAGTGGCGACAGCGTCGCAGATCGCAGCCCACCCCCAGGGACGGCGAGGTCTCGCTCAGGTCTCCGTGGTGCCTCACTCCGCAGGACCCACCAGCAGCTCTCGAAAATGGCAACAGCGTCACAGATCGCAGCCCCTTGGCAAGATGCGCACACAAGAGGTACCGCAGCCAGGATGCACACACACACACGAGGTACGCGCAAGGCAAGAAGAGACAAGACGGAAGCGGGAGACGGGAGGTGGAAGGAGGAGGAGGAGGAGGAGGACTGGAGACCACAGTGCTCTATTCAAAACGAGTACCCAGCCAAGGAGGGTTGGGAAAACGAATACCCAACCAAGGAGGGTTGGGAAAACACATCAACTCGTCGAAGCGCGAATAGATCGTCTGGTCAAGGTCCGCGTGCTTCTCGATAGTCTCCATCTTGACTTCCAGGACGCAGATCCAGCCCTCGACGCTAGGCGGGGACCCAGAGGCAGACGAAGCGGGCTGGCCCTGTGGTGGCTTAAGAAGCCAGAAGCGTCCGCGCCTCCCGCGCAGTGCTGTCCGCGTCGACGCTGGCAGCACGGTTGTGGCCCATGCCCGCGCTTGCCTCTCTCGCGCCTCGTCGCTGCGACCGACCGCCAAGCCGACAAGAGAAAAGGGAAACGAATCGGGCCAGGACCTCGGAGACCCGAGCCAAGCAGGCAAAGTCCAGGAGACTCTGGGACAAGCCGAAGAAGAAACAGAGCTCAGGCCACACGAAGCCGCAACCACGAGGTTCTGGGGTCGTCGACCCTCAAGGGTCTGGGCGAGAGTCAGCACTCCCCTCGTCTCCAGGGCTCCAGTTCCGACGTTCCAGGAAGCGGCGTCGGTTCCTGGACGAACGTTCTGAGAGCGTGGGCGGGGGGGTCACAATCGAGCAAGGGATGGCCCGCGACCCCCGTACTGTAGAACCCACATGCCAGCTGAGACCAAGCACCTGTGTCATCGGGTGGCCTCGGGCGAAACAATCCCTGTGCGTGCCATCGGTGCAGCTGGCACCGTGGCCAGCGAAAGAGACGGACGTCCTCGAAGCGAGAGTCGTCTCCCCTACGGATTCATCTGGCACAAACGCGGGTCCTTCTCGGGGGGGAGTGAGCAAGGGCTCAACCGAGGGGGGAATCACATCACGGACCGCGCTGGCACAAACTGCTGCGTCCTGAGACCCACAGGACGTGACTTGGGTGAAACTCATACATGGCCGCACATTCCGATCGTGAGGAGGCGAAGTCGAGCGAGCACGCACGGAAACAGGGTCAGCAACACGCTGCCGAACCACCCGCACACCAGGACCACTGGCCAGAAGAAGAGGAGGAGGGGGAGGAGGAGGAGGAGGAGGAGGAGGAGGAGAGGAGGAGGAGGAGGAGGAAGAGGAGGAGGAGGAGGAAGAGGAGGAGCAGGGGCGAGAGGCGAAAGTAACAAAACTAAGTGTGAACGCCGCGTTGACAACTAGTTTTCTGGAGGAGGGAGGAGGAGGAGGAGGAGGAGGAGGAGGAGGAGGAGGAGGAGGAGGAGGAGGAGGAGGAGGAGGAGGAGGAGGAGGAGGAGGGGCGAGAGGCGTTAGTCACATAACTGAGTGAACGCCGCATTGACAGCTAGTTTTCTGACGAACGGAAGAGAAGTTCGGGGAAGGAGGAGGGGGGTGGTGATGGTAGTGGGGGGGGGTGGGGGGGGAAACAAAAAAATAGTTCAATTGTCAATTGTTATCCCCGCCACACACACACCACCGCCATCACCACCACCACCACTGTCTGACCGCCACCACCACCACCACCATTTGCATGGGACTTGGCTGCGATGGACTGCTCAGGCACTGCACCACGCCCAGTGGGGTCCCAAAGATTCCCACGGGCTTCCAAAGGAAATCGAAAGTCTTTCTTCAGGAGGTGCGAGGCTCCCTTGAGGAAGCCTGAGGGTTTCGAACGCAGTCCGAGGCTTGTTGTAAAGATCCTTCACGACTTTCGAACGAAGCTGAAGAAAGGGCGTAATGAAATTATGATTTTTGCAGGTAGGGCGATTCGAACCCTGAACCAAGAGAAACTCGCACGTATTTGCCTCGACCTTGGAATCACCGGCATCGTCTTCAGAGCCATTTGGGCAGCCTCAGCGATACAAGACGCTGCTCGGGACGGCGATGGGAGGCATGTATATATATATATATATGTATATATATATATCGGGTTTGAAGGAATCTCAAACAAGTTTTTGAACTCATTCAAGCAAGGCTGTTGAAATTATTCGCAGACCGATCTATACACGCCAACGTCTTCGGAGCCGTTGGGCAGCATAAGCCAGACAAGACGCTGCTCGAGACGGCGATGGGGGGAGGAGGGCGGACCAGGGGTGGGGCCCCGGAATGCGCTGAGCAGAGCCACAGCCCCCTAAGAGACAGGCTCACTGGAAAAAAGGGGCAACGCGGTATTGAGTGAGTGTGTAAGGTCCCTCCAGGCATAACTTTGGGGATGAAGGCTAAACGCCACAAGCAGTGAATGCATCCACCAGCCACTGAGTGCCCGTATCCACGTCCAGCTCTCTCTGTCTCTGTCTCTCTCTCTCTCTCTTTCTGTTTGTTCTACTTCTCCCTCGTCGTCCTGACATGTCGAGCGACATCTAAGGCTAGATCCATGCATCCTTACTCCCTTCTGCCGAAGATCTCGCCTGCACTGCCGGCGATGCCACCGAACACGAGGGACTGCCAGATCGGCTCTGCATCTGCAAAGAGACGGGAGGGAGAGACGGGAGGAAGAGCTGCACGACGAGAAACATAGGAGCTATTTGGCGGCATTCGGAGGAATGTTGAGTGTGTGCTTGGGTGGGCGTGTGACAACCCACAGAGTAATACACCAAAGGGGACATGGCCAAACATTGCAATCGCCCAGCACAGGAATGCATGATACACGTTAATTGGCTTATTCCACCCCTCTTGTCCGGACTACGAAGACCTTGGGTTACAGCTAACAGCTCCAAATATTGTATGGCCAGAACAGTGGTTCACTCAAGTCGTCCTCTCCCTCTCCCCGCCCAAGCTTGACCCATTGGCAGGATCAGTGTCTGTTCCGTGCCCAAAGGGGCAAGGGGATGCTTCCAGTCGCCGACGCGGTGCCACTAAGATCGCACGGTCTGGCTGGCGAGCGACCCTGGCGACCCTGGCGCCCAGCTGCAACTACAATGGCTGTCACGAGGGGTTGGTTCATGATCGCCGAACAATGTCATCAAGTCAAGACGCGCCTGTGTGCGCGGGCAGCGTGTTCAGCACTCTATCTCACGTTCATGTGCTCGCGTGTGTGTATATATATGTATATACACTCATTTATTATATATCAATGTATATTGATCGAGGGCAGCGTGACTCGCACGGGAAAGCCCAGAATCGAATCGATAAGTCGGATCTGCGACCGAAATGAACAGAATCGGCGGATATCGGCAGCCAAGTTGGGAGGAGTCGAATCGGCAGAAATCGGCAGGCTACTAGGCCTCCAGCGAGAATCGGAACACGAATCGGAATCCGATGCTATAGCGAATAGGTATCGGAAGCCATTGTAATCCAATCGTATAGAATCGGACCCTGGCCCTGGAAATGGGGCGCACCACCGACTCTGGCTTTTGGGTCAGAAGTCGGGTCTCCGGCAGCCGTTCGAGACGAATCAGGCACCGCCAGAACGCTCCCAGCGAGGCGCACACCCGAAAACCTCGGACCTCGAACCCGAAAACTTCGAACCTCGAACCTCGCAGCGAGCCCTCTCTCCTAATGCTCTCTGCACAGCAGACAGGGAACAACAGCGAATTACCGAGCGACCCCCGCACGGGAGAGGAAAGGAAGAAAAGTGGCAGGTGGACTGCGCAAAGGCTGCAACCCCGATGCTATGCACAAGGAAGGCTCAGCGGACCCGCGCTTGGGCACAAGCGCTTGTGATTCGATCTAGCTGAGATGCTCCAGACCTCAGATCGGCGGCGAGCGAACGGGGGAAGTGAGAAGGAGCCTTCTGAGAAGTTTCCCGTGTCTTGGGGGAAGGCTTAGAAAACTTCTCAGAAGGCTGGAGGACTTCCGAACCTTTTGAGAAGGTCCGCCGCCTATAACTTCCCCCCTGGGCTGGCCCCCGAATAAGAATGGGGGGGCTCTACTTTGGGGGGTCTAGCGAAACCAGATTGTGGGGGGTTCTCGATCTTGGACCCTTTGTTGCACCGCTCTTGAAGAGGGGTCCCAGACGCGCCGCCGAACACTTGTTTGACCCCGTCCCGCGCTATGGTGAGATTCGGAGTATCCAGGCTTGGTGCCAGACCTGAGCCTCGAGGTCACGCATGACCCATACGGAGTTTTCACATGTGCGAGCTAGAAGGGAGAGGGTGGATGGCTATCAGCGTCAACTCCAGACAGGAATGCGAAGTTTCACTTGCGAGGAAGCAAAGATAAGAATGAGTGCTCTAATCATAACCTAGATCATAATTTACTCTGGGCTACTCTATCGCATTTTGCTCTACCCTATCGGATTTCACACGATTCACACGACACTCTACTCCACTTTATTGTGGCCTACTTTATTTTACTTCATCGTGCACTTATGTGCCTTGGTTGTTATTGCCGCAGTCTACTCGAACGCACTCGGCACTACGATTCCCGACAACAATATACTCTATCCATTGCAAGTGCTATCCTGAATTTCATGATGTCGGACCGATGTGCTCTCACGCACCCACTGCCCCTATCGACACGTCATCGCATGTGCAAATATTGCTCGCACAAGATGAACCCTGCGCTACGCTAGCGCATTATACTATACTCATCTCCTCTGCTCCATCGTATACTTCTCCACGCTACTCGGCTCTCTTTGCAAGAAACGCACTCTGGACTACATAAACAAGGGGTGCCTATAGCAAGGTATTGGAATACCGAAATCAAGCATGTGAAAATATGCAGTGGTCTGGGTCCCGATCCCCAAGTTCTACTAGAGAGAATGAAGAGCTTTCATAGGACAGCCCATCTAGAGAGTTGAATCAGAGGGTGTGCTTAGTGTCTCCTAGAATGGCATTCGGAAAGAAAATGAGGCGCATACCGCTTCCAGACGCCGGTGCCATGGCTGCGCCGCGGAGGCGCGCGCCCCTCCGACTTACCGCGCTGAGCCTCTCCCGATGTGCTTCACACCTTATGCGCAGACGCTGCAGGTGAGACACTTTTGATGATTCAGACGTCTCACTTCTCGGTCGGCCAACGTCAAACTCCAGCTGCCCGAAATAATGAATGACATGGAGCCCGTTAGCTCTATCCGCCACCGTGCCGCTGGGCATGGAGTGGGCGTGTCCTCAGGTCCTTTGCCTGATCCCTTGAGCCTCAGTCCTCACTCATGAGGGATCATTTTACGGGTCCAGGCCCCGAATTCTGAAATCTAGCGTGGCTTGTCGCGTGTTCCCTGGGCTCCAGGGCATCTTGTCGCATGACTTTTCGGACCCAAGGGGGCCCCTAGACGGACCAAGAGGACCTCAAGAGCCCCCAAGACGGTCCAAGAGGGCCCCGAGACGCCCAAAGATAGCACCAAGACGCCCAAGACGGTCCCAAGACGACCCAAGAGGGCTCCGAGACGCCCCTAGAGAGCTCCAAGAGCCTTCCGAAGAGGCCTTCGAGAGGCCAAAATCCTGTGATTTCTCAGCGATGTTGTTGGGATCCTTGGCTTTTCGAGCTCCAAGCGCTCTGAGACGGCCCACGAGGCCCCCAGAAGGGCCCCAACAAGGCCCAAGAGACAGGGCCCCAAAACAGCCCCAGGCGGCCAAAGAGGGGGAACACGAACCGAAAATCCGAGCCTTCGACCCAAAAGGCCTATGACCCACAACCCAGGCTACCCAGGCACAGTGGCGAGATGGGCCGAAGACTGATTTATCACAGGGGTTCCTGGCGTGCTGAACCCTACGGCTTATGGTTTGGGGTCTTTTCCAAAAGAACCCCCCCCGGGGCTTCGGACCAGCGCGCGCTGGCCACCCAGAAAGCCGCCGAACATGTACAGGTCGTGGTTTTCGGGCCAGGGGAAGCGACCAAGACGACCAAGAGACGGCCATGATGGCCTCCAAGTTCGCCCGAGATGGTCCAATATGGCCTCCAAGGCGGCCCAAGAGGGTCCAAGATTTCTCCAAGTCCGCCCAAGAAGCCGCTAAGGCAGCACAAAATGGCCCAAGACGGCCCAGAGGCCTCCAAGAGGCCTCTAAGAGGCCTCTAAGGGGCCTCCAAGGCGGCCTCCAAAAGGCCCTCAAGGAGGACCCGAAGAGACCAGATTCATGAATGCCTCCTCACATCCAAAGTGGGCTTCTTGTTTTCTTGTGACACCCCGCACAGGAACAAGACAACACACCCTCCCATTCTCGAATCGCACACGCATTCACTCAATCAGTCACACACATCATCACTCTCACTCATTCACTCACCCACTCACTCACGCACTCACACAGGTCTCACACACACACGCACTCATTCACCCACTCATCCACCCACGCACACACCTTTTACACACACACGCATTCATCGTTATCACCCATTCACGCAATCACTCACCCACCCACCCAATCATCCACCACCGACCCACCCATTCACTCACTCACCCACACTCTCAGCATCATCAGCATCACCATCATCATCATCATCATCATCATCATCATCATCATCATCGTCGTCGTCGTCGTCGTCGTCATCACCATCACACTCATCATCAACCTCATCGTCCTCGCCATCATCATCACCACCTCTATCATCATCACCATCGTCATCATCATCATCATCACCATCATCATCATCATCATCATCATCATCACCATCACCATCACCATCACCATCATCATCATCATCATCATCATCATCATCATCATCATCATCATCATCATCATCATCATTTTCATTCATCCATTCACTCACTCACCCATCTTAGACTGAAACTTCGTCTGTGAGCGATTTGCGATCAAGTCTCAGGCGGGAGCCTCCTTCCCTATGGGGCCCGTTGACCACGTTACTAATCCCAGCGGGTCATCGGAAATCTGCAACTGTTGCCACTTCTGGGTTCCCGAAGCCTGAATATGGGAAAAGTATATGGCGGGTGCTTGGTTTGTGAATGAATTGCGAGGAAATCTCCGGCGGGGGCCTCTTCCATATGGGGCCCGCGGATCATGTTACTAGTCCGAACGGGTCATCAGAACACTGCACCTGTTGCCACTTTTGAGCTCCAGGGGCCTGAATCTGGAGGAAGTCTCAGGCGGGAGCTTCGTCTGTGAGTGAATGGCGAGGAAGTCTCCGGCGAGAGGTCCTTTCCTATGGGGCCCGCAGATCATGTTACTAATCCGAACGGGTCATCGGAAACCTGAAAATGTCGCCACTTTGGGGATCCAGGGGCTTGGCAGGAGCCTCGTCGATGGATGAATTGCGGGGGCGTCTCAAGCGGGAGCCTCCTCCCTATGGGGCCCGCACATCATGTTACAAATCAGCAGAGCGGGTCATCGGATACCTGTAACAGTCGCCACTTCTGGGTTCCCGAAGCCTGAATATGGGAGAAATATTCGGCAGGAGCTTCGTCTGTGAGTGACTTGCGACAACGTGTCAGGCGGGACCCCCCCCTATGGACCCCGCAGATCACGTGTTTTCTCCGGGTCGCCCTCCGGCGCGCGCTTCCTGTGGGTCGTCATCCGGCGCGTAGCCTCTGGGACGCACGTCGCACGTCGCACGCGGAGGAGGAGGACGACGAGGAGGATGCAGGACGAGAAAGACAAGGAGGAAGAGGAGGAAGAGGCAGAAGGGAGAACAGGACGATGAGGAGGAAGAGAAGGAGGAGGAGGAAGAGGAGGAGGAGGAGGAAGAGGAGGAGGAAAGGGAGGAGGAGGAGGAGGAGGAGGAGGAGGAGGAGGAGGAGGAGGAGGAGGAGGAGGAGGAGAGGAGGAGGAGGAGGAGGAGGAGGCCCCAGGAGCTCCTGGGGGGCCAGGAAGGATCCAGGAGGCCCCAAAAGGTCCCAGGAGGCCCCAGGAGAAGGCAGGAGGCCTAACAAGGAGGCGGGGGGAGGAAGAGGAGGAGGAGGAGGTAGAGGAGGAAGAGGGGGAGGAGGAGGAGGAGGAAGAGGAGGAGGAGGAGGAGGAGGAGGAGCAGGCGGAGGCGGAAGAGGAGGAGGACGAGGAGGAGGAGGAGGAGGAGAGGAGGAGGACGAGGAGGAGGACGAGGAAAAGGAGGAGGAAAGGGAGGAAACGAGGAGGAGGAGGAGGACGAGGAGGAAGGAGAGGAAAATGGAAATGAGGAGGAGGCGGCGGAGGGAGGGGGAGGAGGAGAGGAGGAGGAGGAGGAGGAGGAGGAGGAGGAGGAGGGGAGGAGGAGGAGGAGGGGAGGAGGAGGAGGAGGAGAAGAACGAGGAGGAGGAGGAGGAGGAGGAGGCAGGAGAGGAAAAGGGAAAAGGAGGAGGAGGAAAATGAGGAGGAAGAGGTGGAGGAAGCAAGAGGAGGAGGAGGAGGAGGAGGAGGAGGAGGAGGAGGAGGAGGAGGAGAACGAGGAGGGAGGAGGAGGAGGAGGAGGAGGAGGAGAGAGGAGGAGGAGGAGGAGGAGGAGGAGGAGGAGGAGGAGGAGGAGAAGGAGGAGGAGGAGGAGGAGGAGGAGGAAGAGGCAGGAGGAGGAGCAGACTGGAGGAGGAGAAGGAGGAGGCACCAGTAGGTGGGAGAAGGGAGGGGGCAGGAGGACATCCCCAGGCAAATTAAACATATTATCATGTGGGGTTCTACCGTCGGGAAAAAACAACGGTTTGGGAATTCTCTTCCTCTCGACCTTCCGACGTCCCGAGACGGCCCGGGAGGCCCCCACAGCGCCCCAAGACCACCCAAGAGGCCTCCAAGATGGCCCCATGACGGCCCCATGGGCCCCAAGGTGGCCCAAGAGGCCTCCAAGACGCCCAAGATGGCCTCCAGGACGGCCCTGAAGCGCCCCAAGAGGGCCCAACTCGGCTCAGGAAGGCCCAAGACTGTTCCCAACGGCGTCAGACGGGCCAGCAACTCCCTAAGACAGCCAAAGAAGCCCCCAATAAGCCCCCAAAGGGCCCAAGGAGGCCTCCAAAAGGCCCCCAGGAAGCTCCCACGAGGTCCCAAGAGTGCCCCCAGGGGCTCCCAAGATGCCCCCTCCTCCTCCTCGCTCGCTCGCGCGCTCAATGAGGGCCCAAGGGGGGATCGAAACCCATGCGTTTGAGATGAAAGAAATGCGAAGGCAGCACCATGTACATGCACATGCACGAGGGGAGGGAGGGCGTTAGGTCACAGCGGTCCTGAACCTCAACGAAACCACCTGGGTGGGAATTCTCCCCGCAACACCCAACGCTGCGGCGGTAAGTATACCGCGATAGTCTCTCAATGGGCAGGCATGGCCGACGCCATGGTGACAACTGCCCGCATAGAAACCAGGTGTGAAGGCAGATATCAAGATGAGCAGGCGCAACAAGACACGTGGGAAGACGATGGGGAGAGCCAAAGATGCACAAGTCAAACAAGCGGGTCTGCATTTGTTCTGAATCTAGCAGTTCTCGGAATAGTTGCAACTTCGCGACGCTGGCCTGATCCCTCCTGCGGTCATGGGGGAAAAAGAACAGAAATGACACTTTCAAGCTTCAAACGCAAGATGGCGAGTTCAAGGTTTCTTGGGAGGGCGAGGCTGTCCCTGGCAACCTCATCCAAATACTTGGCCTTGATAAGCCCCAAGGAAAACGGGAAGAACGACAACGGGAACCCTCAGACTGCCTCCAAGAAATAAGCGGAGGTGCCACAAGCAGAGCAGGAGACCTCAAAACGTTTCACCAGAGATCCCACTTCCTCGAAATCCTCAGCACCACAAGAGTGGAACCTGTCCTGGCAGCGCGTAAAGCCCTGCGCCCCCCCCCACCAAGGAGGGGAGAAAGAAAGGCCGTGGCACCTGGACTGCCGGCGACAACCTCATGACCAACATATCGATAGCAATCATCGCACGAGCCCCACTGAGAACTGCCGGGGCAAACTGGGAGGGGGAGGAAGCGGCCCCATGTCCACCGCGGGCACATCAGAAACAACAGCAACGGCCCCCAGCATACGTGGACGAAAACGCAGCCCAGCCACCTTGACCGCTGGGAAGTTCGCATGACAATCGCATGTGCCAGCCTTCCTGCAATCTCTCGCGAGCATCTGCCTGTCAAGTTTGGCAGCCTGGAGCTCGTCGTCACTCGGTCCCCAGGGGGGCGCAAACCAGGCAACGCGACGCGGAATCGACCTCCTGACGTGCTTGAGGAGTCTGTTGCCATCCCAGAATTCCCAGAGACAGATAGGGCAGCACGAGCCAGTGACAGAATTTTCAAGGGCATCGGGGCTCGGGTGAATCTTAACAGAATAAATTTTCAACCGGCGAGCAGACTTGGCAACGTGACCGCGCTCATAGCAGAAAAACCCGAGCTGGGGGGGCAAGGCAAGCGCAGCCTGAGCCACGGCAACAAAGTGAGATGGCTCAGAAGTAAAGAGTGCTGGTGTAGGGAAATGCCAACAGGACTAGCACAAAGTCTGAAGGACCGAAACCACATATCAACTGCAGAATAGATATTCCACCCTTCCTTAGTGGAAGTGACCGCTCTTGAAATGAGAAAGAAACTCCTTGCGGTCTTCGCCGGCGAGGCGCATGAGGGAAATTGAATCAAAACCATAGCCAGGAGTACCAAAATCTAGGGATGACCTCAACGAAACACAGTCTTTGTCCCCCTGTGCAGCCCGACCAGTTCCGATGTTGAAATCCAAAAGTGATCTTGCACGCGCGGGGAACAAGTCTGAGTCCGGCAATCGCCGCTACATAAGAAAGCGGTAGTCGCTCCACTTTGTCCAACCTCTAAGCGAAAAACATGGGACTGCACAGTTTGAGATACCCAAGTTGAGTGCCGCGCGATAAAAGCTAAGATATCCAGCCTCCGCCCTGTTGAACAACCTGCCATTCCGTGGGCCCCACGCGCCGATGCCGAACAGAAATCTTGAACCAGCATGCGCCTCGCAATCACGAGTTGCGCGCACAACTGAAAGACAAGAACTGCTGGTGACAGCGCTCTTGAGCGGCCGTGAGGCAGATCTGGCTGCCCCCGCACTTTCTGATCCCCGCAGCCATGCATCCAGCGTCTGTAACCATGGAACCAATCAATTTGTGCGACCTGGAGATTGGCATGTCCAAACCATGGGTGGGACTACATAGCGCGACGCCTCCTGACTTGAAGAAAAATTTGGCTGACCTTCTGGCTCCCGCACCTCTGAAAGCCATGATGGTAGCGGTCTTACTGAAAGTTGATCGAGAAGCCATGGGCCGCCGCGCGCATATAAATGATATCGCCGATGCGTAGCAACTGTTCTGGTAGGTCATTGGCCGCGCCAGCTGCAGACGCGGCAAGACCGCCCACAAAAAAGGTACTGAGGTGTTGGTTGTCCATATCTTCATTTGAGCGGAAAACAGCTACGGACTCGGGGGAGGATGCCAAAACAAGCCCTCATGCTTGATCTGCTCCTCAAATTTGCCCTGGACCCTGGCCACACCAAAAAAAAACGTTAAGAACGTCAGTCGCGGGAGCGGTGTCCGGGCGGCGCCGGCGGCCAGGCCTCGCAAGGCCTTCAGCGCCGCGGACCCTCCAAAAGGAGCCAACTTGACTCTCCGGAACCAGCTCTAACAGGTCAGGAGGCATGCCCGCGGAATCTAGCGGGGCCCCCACTTGCACGGTAGCCTTATGCCCCGGCTCCAAGAAAGGGGTCATTGACAAGTCTGACGAGGCTTCTTCCATCTTAGCAGCCTCCGCAGACAAAGAAACGCATAGCTGCTTGAAGCAGTGTAGAAGGCCGCCGTGAGATCGACAAACACAGGACCAGCTGAAAGCCCCACTCTAGAAGTAGCAAGCCAGAACTGTTGTTGAAGAAGTATAGCGCCTTCTAGGCCCCGACCAGGGAGACCCCCGCACTGCGCGCTCAAGAGCGCCCTGTGGATAAAGCCCATGGAAGCCGATCGAAGAAAAAGCTGGCGCAACTTGGCAATGGTGCTGCCTAGCAAGACATTGCGCTGATTTGTCTTGCGACTTGGTTGGCCCTTGCCTCTGTAAAAATACACTATCCCCCCACGCTTAAAACGCCAGATCACTGCTGGCGCCGCCCAGGCCGCGGCGTTGCCTGCCGGTGTCTTGCGCGTCTCCGCCTGGATGGAAAGCAGGGGCGGAAGCGAGGAAGGGGTGGGTTGCGGCATGGAATGTTGACGACTGCCCGCTGCATTATACTCGTGGACAAGCTCACCTGGCTCAGCACAACTTGCAACCTCAACTTGGGCGAAATCATTTTTGAGCAACTCCTCCAGTCTCCTTGCCAAATCGAGCAGCACTGCCCTCTTCATCTTCCATGGCAGGGAAAGAGAGCGGCATTTGGGATGGCTTGCCTCCGAACCTCAAAGCTCGGCCAAGTCACTTCCATTCCTGGACTGGGATGCGACCGTCAAGCGCCATGGGCGCCTTCTCGATTTGCCCCTGAAGAAACTTAGCTCTTTCGGTTTGCATCCACTCAATGAACAAGGCCCTAGGTTCATGCCATACTCCATTCATAGCCAAAATGAGCGCATCTTGGCGCCAATGCTTCCCGAGAAAAAGGCCGAATGCCTTGGCGAGTTTAACTCTAGCATCTCGCCGCAGTCCGAGACGGCCAATGGAAGGGCAGGCCAAGTCACCCTCATGAAATATGCCCGCTATGTGACTGCAAACTCTGAGTCTGAAAGCTTCATCTCCCCTCGATGCCTTAGTGAGCGCCTTGAGGACCGCCCGGCGGGTGAAGAGGAGTTGGAAGGAAGATTGAGATAGGCAGCACGCGCGCAGCCCCCTGGGATTGGGAATGAAAGCTCTGGAGGCAGCCCCACGCATGCAATCCACAACTTCGGCAAAATGCCAGTCAATCTCCCAGGCAGGAACTTCACAGGAATTGAGCTGCCCCCTAAACTCCTCCATGCATCTGGGGTCTCCGAGCTTCGACGTGTCCGGTGGGGGGCAGGGGGCGTCCTGAGACCGGCCTTGCAGGCCCAATTGAATGAGACCTGTGCCGGTATATTATATGGCCGGGGGGATCACATCTCAAAATCGCAGGCGTCGTCAAGTGCAACTACGGCCCCCGAGAAGCGCGACGAGCAGAGCACATAATCGATGCGATGCCTAGCTGAGTTTTTGCCGATGAATGTTTGCCCCATCGCATGCTCAAAAAAATGTGTATGGCATGCAGCTGGGCCTGAACAAGACATGAGTTAAACTGTTATCCAGGCACGTCCTGGATCAGGTGAAACTCTTTGTTGCCTACCCACTGGGAGCGCACTGACCCTAGCCTGGCACTGGCATCAACGAAAGCCACGCCCACTTGCCACCTGTCGAAAAGTGCGGAAGCGCGCTGCCATAATTCAGAGACAGGCTCTGTTTTCAACCTGATGTGAGGCGCATGGACAACAGCAACTCTAGCGGTGAAAGCAGGAGAGTTGATAGCAACGACAAGGCACCTGGGGTCAGAGTGGAGAACAACCACGTCTCTCCTGGCCAGGGTAACGGTTTTGCCCTTGTGCTGATACAGCGGTTCCTCAAGGTCGACCCACAACTCGCAACCAAGCCCGCCACCTCGCGCTCCCGAGGCGACGATCACGAAGGGGCCAGACATCCCCACGCCCTAGGGGTTGCGTGGTTGCGTGACTCCTGGGCGCCAGCGATGTGCAAAGCCTCCTGCTGAAATTGTGCCTTGGGAATCTGGGTCCTCACGAGCATCCTTTTGCCTCTGAAACCCTTGGAAGCCCTCCAGTACATGGACTTGGCGTTGACTTGAGCCACCTTGACGGATGCGCAGCACTGGACGCTTTTACACCTAAACTCCTTCGGGCAATTCTGCGCGCTCGCTAGCTGCGGCTCGCCGACGAAGGCGAGCACGGCCTGGTCCAACTGAGGGGGCCCAGAAAGAGGAAGCGCAAAACGGTGGTCTGGCCCAGCCCCACCCGCTGCCCGGATGGCATGCGGCCATTTGCTGCAATGGCTGAGAGAAAAGCGCGGGCGGCACTCTATCCAGGGCAATGTCCTTGGCAATGTTATCCGATAGCACATTGCACGGATGCAACGCATGGCTTTTCAACGCGCAGCAATGAGAGCTGCCCCTTGCACTGGGCAGCGTGGAAGGCAGTAGAAGCGAGCCTCGCCAACAGGTTGTGCTCATGAATCGCGGCATCTCCTAAGGCCAAATGTATGGCCGATTGAGAATCCGACCAAATCTCAACTGGGTGATCAGCCCCCCTGGCCAGTTCTGCGACGACGCGCACGCATGTCCGCAGAATGGCAAGTAGTTCGACACCAGTGCTATCAAGTTTCTGACGAAGGGGTTCGACAAAGCAACTGCAATTCCATGTGGCTCCCCAGTAGCCCGCAAAAGCAATGTCTCCAGAGTTGAAGGAGCACGCTCGAACCGCAGCCCACGCAGCAGCACGGTTGCCCTCACCCCCAGGTCCAAGGTGGTTGGGCCCATCAACGAAGAACGCGGGCGCAACAGGTTCTTGACTTACGAGGGGGGGGGGGGGGGGGCACATCGACAGTGCAATCCGAGCAGGGCCCCCCGAGTCATCGGGGCGGACAGACAGGCAAGCGCCAGTGGAACAGGGTGGCCTCCTGAGCAAGTTGCCGCAGAGTTGGGCCCTGCGGCAGAGGAACGCCGATGCGGGTGCCACTCGTGGCCCCAGGGGTGGAATGAAAGCCAGGATTCGCCGTGACTTCATCCGCCTCAAGAGGGGGGGCTGGAGAAAGGGGAAGCACGGGTGACCCATCACCAAATAGGTCTGCCTTCGCGGAAGACTCTCTCAGCATGGGCGATCCCAGACTACAGCCACCCTGCGAATGACTAGGTAGGTGGGCAGGCGAATTCACTGAAACACACAATGACAATGGTGGCCTTTTGTCATGCAGCGCGCTGCCCGGCACCGCGGAGAGGGGCGCGCAAGCAACAGACGGTTGCGGAGCAGCCTGAGAAGGGCGCGCCTGCAGCTGACCCTGTCTAGCACCCCTGCTAGACGCTGTCGGCTCGTAAAAGAAGCATAAGGTAGCAGGCTCGATCAGTCGCTTGCCCTCAACATGAGCAGGCGCACAAAGTTGGCCCCGAGGCAAGCCCCCTCTCGAGGTCGCATCAAATGACGTATATGATTCCGTGGGCAAGTCCAGGCCATCTCCCCCCTTGATGCTCCAAGGTGCAGGGGTGGCCCGCAGCCCTTGCGCGTCGCGGCCGACATGGGCACCTGCTGAATTGTGACTCGCCAGCTCGGTGCTGAGACCATTCTCACCACCTCCTAGTGAGGGTGCAAAACGAAACTTGGCTTTGGTCGGGTTCCTGAGAACCGCCTTTAGCCTGGCGGACCCGTGCACATGGACTGGGGCCAGAGGCCCATCCGCCACCTAGTATTCCCTCAGCGCAGCGTGACCCCATGCGACTCTAGGCGCTGCTGCTTTGGGGGGGGGATTGATCGGCGACCCCCTTCTTGTTTGCACGCCTGGTCGATCTGTTCCGTGAGTAGCTGCGCCTGGGGCGCCGTCAACTCAGAATCCACATCGATGATGCTCGCGGCGCTGGACGTCGGTCCAGGCATCTGCCCCGACTGAGCGAACATCGGCTGAGTGGGAGAAATTGGATGCAAGCTGGTCGGCGGCGGCACTTCTGCAGGCGAGGTCGGCTCGAAAAGCCAATCCTGGAAGTCCGCGCTCTCGGCTTCCTTGTCCAGTGGCGTAGGACAGCCTCCACTGGGCGTCTTGGCCACTGGAGTCGCAGGTGAGGGCTGCGCATTGAGAACGCTCGGCGAACGGGGGGCGCCCCCAGCCCCCTTGGTGAAAAACTGCGCCTCCCGAGGACGATCCAGCTGGTTGCCCTTGATTGCCGCGCTGTAATAAAGTAGATGGCGCCGCCGAACACCCCACTGATATCTGATACGCGCCCATCTGGGCTGACTCGGCTTGCCGAGGCTGCGCCTGCTGATGGGCAGACGCGTGTAGCGCGGTGAAAGCGTGCACCATATGTCATAGAATTAGCTCCGGCTCGTTCTGACGATTGGCCATTCCAATGAGAAGCCCCCGTAGCTTTTGCAGCTAGGCATCTGCATGCGGCGGGGGAGGCGCATGCTCGGCTGGCACGCGCGAGGGTGGGAGGGGTGGTGCAGGATGCTGAGCTGGCTGCGCTGCTGCATGCGACTTCTGAGCCAACAGGGACGCAGGCGTCATGGGAGGCGGTGGCCCAAGCGGTGGTCCCCATTGGGGGGGATGAGCACCTTGTTGAGGCGCTTGGCCCATGTCCCGATCTTCTTCTGACAGCATCTGCAGAATCTCCTCCATACATATTGTGAGCTGGGCAATTTCGTTCGTGCTCTCCGTCCCTAACGCCTCTAGTTCCTTGATGCGTGATTGGGTGGTACGAAGGCTCTCCTGCGCTTTGTCCAACCGGTCTCGAAATTATCCTAACTGCTGTATGAGGGTAGTAGACCATGAACCATACACTTGAGGACTGCAATCTTCTTGTCGAGTAGTTCTGCCAAGTGGTGCTCTGGCACGCCTGGCCGTGGGTGCAAGATACGCTAAATCGAAGAGTTGTTTCCTGAGCTTCCCATCTGAAGGAGTGAGTGCCCCCATATGGCGCCGATCTGAAAGTCGGTTCCGCAGACGTTTTTTCCTTGGTCATCGGTGGAATCTTGGCCACATATACACGAACTTCTTTGTCGCTGAACACTGGAAGATGCTGCTGCCTGGCTCTGTATCGTGACTGGCGACTGTGATGCCCGTTGGACTGACGTGAGTATCTGCAATTTCGCTGAGGCTGTTGATCCGAAAAGAACTGACCACAGAATTACCTGGCATGATGACGAACGAGCCTTCCGCATTTTTGCCAGTCCCATTGAGGAATCCAGTTTGACGTAAGGCTTGTAGAGCCGACCATTGGGCCTCCGAGGACTGATGATGGCTGCCGTTGTGCCGAATGATGGGCCTGCAGCCTGGCGCACGCTTGGTGAATGCGAACGCGAGTCATGGCCTTCGAGCGCTGCCCTAGCACGCCTGTGCCAAGCCGCCTCGGCTTGAGCCTCCTCCTCCTCCTCCTGAACTTCCCCGCCATCCTCCCCCAAGTGTTCCCCGCAGGGCTTCCACAACAGCTGGGGAAGCATATGGTCCGATAGCTTGGCGGAGCTCTGGCCACAATGTTCGGCCCCATGGGCGATTCCGAAAGGCAGGGGGCGGCAGTGATTCGCCGTAGGCGTCTTCGATACTTCGCTCGGAGTAGCGACCGACGTCACCCAGAGTAGCAGGTGAGCAGAGTGCGGACAGGATACTGAGTTCACTCGCCGCGCGGGTTCAACAGATGCCACACGGTCTTCCACCGCTGGCGAGCAATAGCGGATTCGAGCAACAGTTCAGCCCAAGCAGAGGCCCCACCAGCAGCACACGGCAGCCAGTTTGTTGACCTGTGCAGACTCCGGGGCCAGCCCCAGGTGTTCAGGTCTTGAGTGCGTAGGCTGTCACGGCCATCCTTATCCGAACCAGTTGAGCTAACCATGATACCAGAACCCTTCTGTCGTGGTCGCATCTGAAGGCAAGCAGACCATGGCCCCGCCCAACCCACTCCGGGTCAAATTGACGCCGAAATTCTGAACTTAAAACGCTGCACCAAAACTCGTGTAACGCAAGCTCCTCCCGAAACGCCACCCACCAAAACGTCTTCCCAATCCGCGCAAATCGTAGAACGCGCAGGGCTGCAAAGGATCCGACGACAAATGCCGACAGGCGCTAACTCGAACGATTCGAAGAGCCAGTCTCTGGGAATGGCGCGTCAAAGTGCACGCCTTCGAGAGATGCAAAGCGAGGTGCCGGCCAAGCAGTAGAAGACGAGGAAACCGAGACTGTCGCAGCACGAAATGAAGCCATGACTCGACAGCTCGGCGCTAAGAAACAGGATGCAGCGAGTCCTCCTTCGCCGCCTCCACCTCCTCCTCCTCCTCCTCCCTGATCCTCCCCCTTTGCTCGCCATCCTCCCCATCCTCCTCTACCTCCTCCTCCTCCTCCTCCTCCTCCTCCTCCTCCTCCTCCTCCTCCTCTTTTTCCTCCTCTCCTACTCCTCCTCCTTGAACCCCTCTTGTCTTGGAGAACAAGCAATTACATAAATATTAAAACTCGGAGGTCCGCGCAGATTCCTCGGGTCAGCGCCTGGGCCCCCCTGGCGGCGCCTCCGCGCGCCAGTCAGGGAGATCCAGCGCAGATCCACGAAATCCACGCGGACCATCAACAGTGTGTGTGTGCCATTCTCCCTTCCTCTAGAACTCGGTCGGTCGGTCGCTCGGCCAAGATCGCGCATTCGCATTGTTTGTTGCTCTCGTGTCCTCCTGCCCGAGAATGGAAACAAATTGACGAGATCAAAACAAACGATGAATTGTTTTTAAAACGACTTGTCCTCCTACCCCCTCCTGAACCCAAAAAGAGCCACATCCTCCGCTACCTCCTCCTCCTCCTCCTCCTCCTCCTCCTCTAAGACGAAGGCAGAATCGAGACAAAATCGGACCGATATAAGTCAAACATCTCTGAGAGTCGGCGGGTCTGGATGATGTCTCGGGTGAAGCGGCCGTCTCAGAGCATTCCGGAACGCTCGGAGAACGTTCTGGAACGCTCTGGACCGATTATCATCTCAGTTTGAGGTATGCCCCCTCCTCCTCCTTCTCCTACTCTTCCTCCTCCTCCTCCTCCTCCTCCTCCTCCTCCTCCTCCTCCTCGCTTTCCTCCTCCTCCTCCTCTTCTTCTTCTTCTTCTTCTTCCTCCTCCTCCTCCTCCTCCTCCTCCTCCTCCTCCGTAACCATTTTGGCTCAAGGAGCAATTTCCAGGACTCCAGGATTCCTTCGTGGCAGCGCACTTGGAAGTGGCGCAGCTGCCGCGAGCCACGACACTCTGCCCACCCCGTCGATGCCTGCCCGAGGAGGTGTAGGTGTCGCGCCCCCGCTCAAGCAGCGGCGGCGGCGCAATGGTCGATGTGGAGGGCATCAGAATCGAGGCTGGTGCACTCAGTACCAGCAGTGCGGGAAGAAGGCTCCGCCGTGGGCCACGGAGCGCCAGAGCTTGCAGCCGAGCGAAGTGCCGCATCCGAAGCCGAAGGGCCGCTGGGGCGAGGGGCCTCCGCTGATACCGGTGGCCGAGGAGGCCGCCATCACGCAGGCCAAGCGCGAGCTGCGGGCGGAGCTTCTGCAAGACCCCAGCAAGCATGGCCTCTCGGCGGACCAGGCGCAATTTGTCCTTGCGTCCTTGGCCCCGCCGAGCCAGGATGCAGGCATGGAGCCCGCGAGGGCGGACCTGGCTACGAAGTCGTTGCAGGATCTGCACCAGCGGAAGGCGAAGACGGAGAAACAGCTCGAGCGGACGCAGGAGCGTCGGGCTGCGGCGCAGGCGGCGCTGGAGGCCAAGCAGAAGGCTGACCAGGAGCTGGTGTTCCTCAAGGGCCACCAGGTAGCGCTGCAAGCTCGGTCATCAAGTCGAAGGCGTTCGCTGTTGCTGGTCCCATATCCTCGACGCAGTCCAGAGGGGTGACCCTTGGCTCGGGCGAGTCGCTGGACTTGCTGGGGTTCGTGGCGGAGCTGCTGGGCGGGCTGGGCACGCCGTCGCACCTCGCGGCGATCGAGAAGCCCGTCAACGACTTCACCCAGTTGCTCAGCGAGCAGCGCCAGGCCGTCCAGGACAAGGTCAAGCAGGAGACCGAAAAGAGAGAGGCCAGAGCTGCGGAGGCGGACGCTCCAGCTGCTGCGGCTCTTGCTTCTCCCACTGAGTCTGTTGCTGCGAACATCCCTGTCGCTGAGCGTGATTGGGGCGACCCAAACCTCCAGGATAACGTTCGCGCAGCAGGACTCGATCCCGAAAAGGCCGAGGCTCGCGAGAAGGTCAACCGACTGCAGTCCTCCCTGCTGCTGCCCATCAAAAAGGGCAGCTGCGACGCGGGCGACCTAAACGTCCTCGCCGTGCACGTGACTGCCCGGTCTAGGGCCCAAGACCTCCCTGCGTGATACGCGGAGGAAGATGCGGGCAGGTCAGTTCCCCGCGCGTGGCTCCTGCAGGAGCATCGCCTCAAGCGGGAGAAGCACGTGGCCGCAGCGCGAGGCTGGCGCCGAGCAGCAGGTGCATCCATCGAGCTCGGGAAAGCGGAGAGCACGGGCAGCGGGCTGATGGAGTCGTTGGGTGGCGCGGCGGTGGCGCCCTTTCTGCCAGCCATGAGGTGGCCAGGCGACCAGGGCAAGGAGCTGCCGTCGCATCGCTGCCAAGTGACCACGCTCGACAGAGGAATGGGGCTGCCGCTGCACGTGGCGTCGGTGTACCTCACCACCAAGGTCGGCATGGCCGAGCCCAACATCAGATGCCTTGGCGCGCTGCTCCTGCTGGTCAGGAAGCTGCCAGGGCCGTGGATCGCGGGTGGTGACTGGAACCTGGAGCCTGCCGAGCTAGTGGAGCGGGCCAGGCGTGCGCAAGCGCTAGCGGCTAACCCAGTGGAGCCCACCTGCGGGCAGAAGTCGCACGATGTCTTTGTGCTCTCAGATCCTGGCGAGCTTCGCGAAGGAGGTGCGAGCGGTGGAGGGCACGCCTATCTGCACTCATGTCCCAGTGCTCCTCCCTCAGAGGCCTTCACCGTCTGGCGATGGTCACTCACTCGGCCAGACGGCCCAGAAGGCTTCCCATTGCAGCCCCCACCGCCTGCGAGAGCTGCGCCGCGGGAAGCGCCCCCTGATGAGTGGCCGTGGGCGCCGGGAGCTCAGCCCTGGGATATTGAGCAGGCAATGCGAACCTGGTTCCAGCACGCGGAGGACTACCTCTGCCGGCTGCACGACATTTTGACCGCAGCACGGGGAGAGCCAGCTGAATCGGTGTCAAGAGAGCCCCTCTGGCTCAAGAGTGGAACCGCCAACCCAAGGCGCGCCCGTCGCTTGAGTTCAGGAGGTGGTCTGCGCTGCTGACAGCGGCGCGTCGCGCTGGTCAACTCAGGTCCATCATGATCGGCAAGGACTGGGAAGGCTACTCCCGTGTCAGTCGGTAGCTCAAGGGCGTCCAGGAGTTCCGCGTCGAGGACGGCTGGCGGCCCTCGCCGGGCCCGCTGGCCAACGTGAGCGCAGGTAAGTTCGCAGCGGTGCTGGGAGGCAAGTCCAGTCAGACCATCCACAGCATGCTGAAAGCGACAGACCAGCATGTTCAGAAGCTGCCTCGCAGGGACATGGCAATCAACCAGGACGAGTGCGTGCCTGGGCCAAGGGGGCAGCGGAGACGATGGAAGGGCGAGCGGCTTTCGCCTCTGTCCGTTCGGCTGCCCATGTCAAGGAGTCGGCGTTCGAAATGCTGGAAGAGAATGAACAGCAGCACCTTCCGCTTCCGCTGGGGGGTGACGAGGCAGCGGAGCAAGCCCCGAGGCAGTGGCAGCAGCTTTGGGCGCACGATCTGCGCGGGGGTGAAGTGCAGCCATGCTCGTGGCGAGGAGCTGAGTTCGACGCGGGGCAGCCGTCTGCGCTCGCTCTGGCCAAGCTCGAGCGGTTCGTTGACAAGTACAACGAGAAGGCAGGTCGCGGGGGGGACATGCTGCATCCTCGTCAGTTGGGTTGGGCGCCAGAGAGTACAGGCTGCGGTTCCTTGGTATATTGTAAGCTTGGGAAGCCGACCCACTGGGCAGCAGGCTTTCCTGATGCTGGTTTCGCTCTTGCCAGCGCAGCCTCCAAGAGGTGGCTCGCGCCCCATTGTCCTCAACTTCGTCTGGCTGCGGAGCTGGAGCAGGATGAGCAGCCGCTGGCGGCGGCCTGGGAGCGCCAGCTGAGCTTCTACTGGGGAGGCGTGGGCACGACTTGCGATCGCGCGGGCCGCGCGCACAACCTGCTGGCTGCCTATTGCGCGCAGCGCGACGGCATGGCGGCAGGCGCCGCAGCCCTGGCCCTCAGCAAGTACTGCGAGCACGTCTCGCACGAGGTCCTCCTGCGCGAGGCGCGGCAGACGCGCTTCCTGCCCCCGCTGCTGCGGGCGCTGCGCTGCGGCCACCGCCCGGGCAGGCGGGCGAGGTTTGCGCGGGCGCTGTCGGTGGAGATCCGCGCCAACGGCGCGATCGCAGCGGGCTGCAGCTGAGCGCCGGGGCTCGCAATGCTCATGGCCCACGCGCTGCTGGTCGAGCAGACGCAGAGGTTCCGGCTGGCGCGGGCGCAGTCTCTCTTTGATCCAACGTTGACGACCAGCTGGTGAGGCCCTTGGCACCGTCAAGCTTGTCTGCGACCAGCTCCCCCAGGCGCTCCGCTTCCTCGTCGACGGGCTCGAATCCAGGAAGCCAAAGGTCAACGGGCTGGCTGACGGGCGTTGAGGACCTGGCTCGAGAGCTCGAGAGCTGCTGGCAGGGCAAGCTGGAGCGCGCTCGCGGCATCAGGTGCCCGGGCGGGGACGACTCGCCAGGAGTCCTCCGCAACGCTGTCGAGCAAGACGCAAGGTTGTTGACGGCCATGAAGTCAGCCGATAAGGTGCACGCTCTGAAGGATGCCGGAGCTTCTGTGGCCATGATTTTTCCCAGTTCCACCACGGTCACAACTGTCTGGGGATCAGCGGCCACGGGCATTGCCGGTTTAAAGCTCAAGGGTTCAAGGATCGCTGCCTTGAAGTCCGAGGGCAGGCTTCCAGCGGGGGCCAACGTGGGCCCCGGGCTCAAGAATATGTTCCGAGGGTTTCGGAGGGACCCGCTCCCAGTGCACGCAGGTGAAGTAGTTCAGGCCTGGGATCTCTGCCCGGAGACTTCTTTGCCGTCGGCCGGGGCACTGGGGGCCGCCCTGGAACGTCATCGGGATATCCTGGGCAAGAAGCCTCATTGGGCAAGCCCCGCGCAAGCGCAAGCGCTGCTGCTTGCACTCGCGAAAGTCGGGGGTAGGATGATCTCTGTCTCGAAATTCGCAGGCT
Organism: Prorocentrum cordatum; assembly: GCA_963575745.1. NCBI lineage: Eukaryota > Dinophyceae > Prorocentrales > Prorocentraceae > Prorocentrum > Prorocentrum cordatum. The sequence continues at coordinate 294,662 of CAUYUJ010008624.1, read as the reverse complement.
CTGCAGGAGACGAGATACGCCATGTTTCTCGCCGGGCAGAGCGGTGGCAGTCGCTGAGGGGGCGGCGCCCGCCGCGTCTGACATTCTCGCGACGAAGCGCCATCGTAGCTGGGCTTCCGAGCTCCACTGGGCCCCCCTAGGCAAGGTCCTGCGTGGGAAGGCGGAGGTGGGGCTCGCTAGGCACGAGCTCCATCTCGCTAGGAGTTTGGTCTCGGGCGCGCACTGGCCTCGGGCGAGGCTGGCGAAGCATAATCGATCGGTGTCCGATGCGCGTCAGCTGCGCGGCTCTCGGGGCACTCTGTTCCATCGGGGTCTCGATTGTCCGTGCTGGGAGAATTTCAGGCGTGCGGATTTGCTGCCCTCCCTGAAGAGAGCTGCCTGGAAGGTGGCGGCCCTTGGCGAGGAAGAGGGTGGTTTGTTGTTCGAAGTGCCTTAGTCCTTCTCCAGAGCATTGTTTCGAGAGGCCCCAAGCCCCAGAAGAGAACCGGGTGCGCTTCGCGGGGGCCATGCCAGGCTGGAGATGGGGAGGGCCCATCTTCGTGGATGGGTCAGCCTTCCATACAAAATTCGGCTCGTGTAGGAGAGCAGGCTGGACCGCGGTGCAGATAGACCATGCTGGCCGCTCTGTTGACTGCATGTATGGGGCGGTGCCTCGGATGTGGGGGCCTGACCAGTGGGCCCGGGATGGGGAACACTACGCTTTCCACATGATGGTTAGGTATAGTGAACCTCCTCAGGAGGGAGATGTCGGTGTTCCGCTCACTGTGTACAATGGTTGTGCCAACTCGATATCCTGCGCCACCTCCGCGGCCATTGCCCTCGACACCACCAACGAGAGACGCCACATGTGGCAGCTGTGGTGGTTCAAAGTCGACCAGCCTGCTACGGTGCTCAAGGTCAAGGCCTATAGGTCGCTGCAGGAAGCGACCTGCTGGGATGACGGGTGACAGCCCAGAGGGAATCGTTTCGCGGACGAGCGGGCCAGGAAAGGAGCCCAGCTCTGGTCCGCGCAGGTCGAGCAGGAACTTTTTGCCGAGGGATGTGAGCGGCCCGTGGTGCACGCGGCCTGGTGGCAAGGCAGGCTCCATCGCTGGCTCCACGTTTCGGGTTTCAGTGACACGGTAGGCGTCGGAGGGAAGGCCGAACTGGTTCTTCAGTTTCATGCTTGTCCGACCAACACGGAGGAAGCGGATCTAGTGGAAGAACTGGGTCAGCGCCTGGCCCACCGCGAGAGAAGGCCTCCTAGAGGCCATGCCTGCCGTTCTGTATCTTACGGGGGAGGAGGAATCGGCTCTGGGAAAGGGCTCGGCTTGGCTCTGGTTCTGCTGTTCCTGGCTTCTCCGTTGGCTCCTCGGCTTCTCCCCCTGACCTGGCGCCCCACTTCTCGGGGCTTAGGTGGAAGGGGGACAGCCTTGGCAGTTCAACAAGCATAAATGTGGTGCAGGCTCCTATCCTTGGGGATCCTGGTGCGCTCCAGTTTTGTTTTGTATCTCGTGCGGTGCGAGTGTCCAGAGCTGCCACAGGCCATGGAAAAGGGCTGGCTGGTCAGTGTTTCGGGCCCAGGGACTGGGCTAGCCACTCAGCGCAGCAGGCTCAGACGTAGCTTGCACCCCAACTCCACCAGCACCCCTCCTCCCAAGCTCGGCAAGCTGTGTGAGCCGTCGGTTGAGATCCGAGCTTTGTGGGAAGGTAGGCCGGTCGCGTCAGAGTCCTCGGAGAATGCTGGCCCACCGGTTAGTACTGTGTATGGGCTGGAGATCCCCGAGGCCCTGGATTTTTACTGAGTCGCGCAGCTGCACGGGTTCGACGATCCGCGGAAAGCGGTCGAGTTTTGTCGTGCTGAGCGCGAGCGCAAGTCAGACTCGAGAGGGCTGCTGGCTCAGACGTGCTTAATTGAAGATTAAAGTTCGCTGGACGCGATACACCTTGGTGCAAGCCCCCCAAGGTCCGAAGTAGTAACCCGCAGTGGGCCTGTCCTGGCCGAAGTGGGTCCGCTAACGACGGTCGACCCAATGCCAGATAAGCCACGCCACCGCGACGCCGTCAATCAGAAACGCGGTCAAGCGCAATGGAACGGATCGGGCCATACATGGTGACGCGCGCGCCCGTTCAACCCTCAACGCTTCGATCGGAAACACCACCCTCGTGAGAAACTAATGCCGCCGCACATGAATGCACAATGTTCATGGGGCGGGGTGCGGGGCGACGCCAAGCATCGCTTCACGAGCGAAATCGTGCACCATGCGAGCAACGCTCGCGAAACACCGAGCCGCCTCCGATATGCTATGGCGGCGTTAGCGTTGATCTGTTTCAATGTGCCGGCCGCATCGGGCCTTGAGCCAACAGACAGAAAGCCAAAATGGCAACGTGAGGTAGGACAGAGAGGTGCAGCGGCGGAAGCGGCAACGTGCGAAACATGCAAAGAAACGCATGGCACTGAAACCCGCGGACAAAACACACGCGGCCAAACGCAGTCGCAAGGTCGCGTCGCGACAGCCTAAACCGACAGATCGCAAAACAAACGCAGCCGACGCCGAGCCACGCGCCCACCGATGCGCCCACGGCGCAAAAGCCCATGCGCCACGCCAAAACGCATTGGGCCAAGGCCCCAACGCCACCAACATAGATGTCAGTCAAGGTCGCCGTTCAGAGGCGCACAGGCATCCTTGAGCCGAATGAGCTTTGTCCTGAGGGGAGGGTCGAGGAGGAGGAGGACGGATGAGGGGGACGACGACGAGGAGGAAAAGGAGGAGGGAAGGGAAGCAAAGCGCCCCTCCACGAACCCCGTCTTCGAAGCGGCCCCCGCACCAGGCGGCGCCTCGCGAAGGACCGAGGCCGCCCTCGGCTGCGCGTCGCTCTGAGGCGCCACGGGGTCCTGCCTCATCCTCGTGCCTCCTTCATCCTCCTCCTCCTCCTTCAACCTCTGTCCTCCGCATCCCCCTCCCCGCCCTCCTCTCCCTCCTCCTGCTCCTCCCCCCCTTTCCGCAACCGCATCCCTGTCCTTGGCACCTCGGACCGTCAAAGCATGTTCGCCCTCCTCATCCTCACCATCCTCATCATCATCATCCTCATTATCCTTCCGAAGTCCAGGGCGCAACGATCCCGCTCTTCTTTACCAAACATGGCTCGCACTACTTTGCCCGGGGCCCCAAGAGAGGCGCAAACAACACGGACCGTTCTTGCTTTTCTGACAACCACAACCCCCTGTCATTCACGAGTACTTGTATTGTACTGCAGGCACAGATGCAGAAACTGGCTCGCGCAATCACTGAGCCATCTTGCCTGGCCGAGGTCGCTCCCAGCACGCGCCTCGCCCCATGGCGTGCTTCGCGCGCATCCAACCCTGGTGCACGCCCAGACCTCGACCGAAACTGAGGATCCCTTGGACCAGAGATCTGCCAGAAACCGATGGAACGCGCCGTAGCCCGAGCTGGACTGGCGAAGCTCGGCGAAGGCGGCGAGCATCATGTCGACGCTCGCCTTCACCCTGAGCGCGTCACGCGCGTCGGAGCTGATGCCCCAGCGGATGATCGCGCAGCCGTCCTTCGAGTCGGCGACGGTGATGCACACGAACCCCGACGGGATGATGAGCAGCTGCTTGTTGTCGTGCGCCGTGCAGAAACCTTTATCCGAAACGAACTGGGCCACGTCCTGTCCCGACGCCCTCGTCAAGTAGTCGCGCTTTCCTCGGAGGTCATCGCCCTGCGGAGGAAGGTCATCGAGGGGGATGCCCATGACCATCCCCGAGCCCTGGATGGGCAGCCTCGCCTCCATGACGCCGAACGGAGGGAGGTTCACATTCATGAAACAAGGCTTCATGCCCATGAACTGCGGCTTGTAGACCTTGGCCCCGAAGTCCGAGTCGAGCCGACACGGAAGCGTGGCAAACCACATGCTCTCGAAGCTCTTCGACAACAAGTTAGTGATCCGCTTGCCCTTCGCATCGTCGGCGATGGCCTGGGTGCCCCAGCTGTTCTCTTTCAAGTGGGACTGCAGTAGTTTCAAGGCCTGCTTCGTCGGCAAGCACTTCAGGATCTCCGCGACCACGTCGATCTCCTTCTGGCGGACCGTCACCACCGTCGGGGCCAGCGTCGGGGCGTGACCTGCCTTGGCCTCGAACGCCGAGCCGATGCCCTTGTTGATCCCCACCGCAGAGACCACGTTGACGAGCTCAATATACCTGGGCGGCATCTCCGCTGGCGCAACGGCCACGGCGCCCGTCGCGGCAGCAAGACGTCTACGCCCGATCGCCCCCATGGAAGCCTTCATGCTGGCCGTCTCAATGTTCAAGGTCTTCACGTCCCCCTGGAGGCCGACGAGAAATCATACATGCTGGAACTCCGCGGCAGATCAAGTGCCGTTGCGCTTCTCATGGACATAAACCACGCTGCTGGGCAACGGGCCATTATCACAATGGAAACACATAAGCCACTGATCTGTCCCAAGGCAAACCAAGCGGCACAAATCAACGGACAAGGTTCCATAAATATGATTTTCAAGCCGGCCTTCTTGCACTTCTGCAGCAACTTAGTCACCTCAGAGCTGGCCGTCTGCAACTGCTGCACCGTCGTGGCGGCAGCGCCCTGGACCCGCTGGCTCTCGACATTGCCCTTGCCCTTGGTGATCTGCGCTGTTGCCCTGTCGAGAAGCTCCTGGATCGTCTGCTTGAGAGCGTCGCGGGCTTCACCCTGCTCATCGCCCTGCAACTGATTATCCTACGCGGGGGTGTCGGGGCCATTTCGCAAGTCAAGGGGCGACGAATGCGCGCCCCCCTACCGCGAGACTTCGGACCCTTATTTTCACCCTTTCTTTCCTTACCATTGCCTTTCTCGCCACTTCGCTGCGGGCTGACTCGGTGCGTCGGGGCGCGCCGACACGGTGACGTTCGGCGCCGCAAAGGCCATGCTATAGGCCAGAGCGGCGCCGCGCGGACCACATAGGCGACGCGGGCCGACGCGTCGAGAAAGGCATTGGTAAGGAAATTAAGGGTGATAGTAAGGGCGCGAGCCCTCGCATGACGGGCGCGAGACGATTCGCATGCGAGAACCATGCAATGTCTGCCCTCCTGGCCAACCTCAGAGAACCTCCAGGCCCCGAGGAAGCATCCAGAGAAAGGGAGAAGTAAGGAAATTAAAGGTCAAGTTAAGGTTTTCGCCTCGCTGACATGGCCACCTGAGACAACGCAACATACCCATGCGAATCGCAAGGGTCCGCGACACGCGAAGGGGGGGTGAGTCGTTCGGGCCCCTCGGCGGCATGCCACCGCCGAGGGGCCCGAACGACTCACTCCCCCTTCCCCCCTATCGCCATATGACCCCCCGCCCAGGTGCAAGGGTCCGCGGAGCTGCTGGCCGCCACGGACGCCTCGGCCTCCTGCGCCTTGATCTTGCAATCCTCTAAGATCTTGTTCAAGTCGAGGAGCTCGGCCTCGACGTGCGCGTTGAACCTGATCTTCCCGATGGCCATCTTCTAAGCGCCACCCTCGGCCACGGCGCCCCCGTCCCCATCGCCAGCAGCAGCGGCCTGGACGCCGCCAACAGCCATGATGTCCTCGTTCTCAGGGTGGGATCGGCGCGCGTCGATGCGCTGCTGGGTGGACGCCTGCTCGGATACAGCAAAGACTGCAAGACGTTGAAATTGGCCCAAAAACGGCCTGTATTTCAATGGCGGTTTGGGTGGCAAACAGGCGCCTTGAAATCCCAGCCCTTTTTTGGGTCAATTTCGCGGTCTTGCAATCCCCGCAATGCTTAGCATGTTGTCAGGTGCTGTCACCATAGAGGATGCGGCGGACAAGAAAGAGAAGGAGGAAGAGGATGAGGAGGATGAGGAGGAGGAGAAGGGGGAGGGGGAAGAGGAGGGCGAAGCATTGCCCGCCTCACGACGGATCAGGGCCCCCACGATGTTGGCCATGGTCGGCTGCGCGGGCTGCTCGGACAAGCTCGTGGATACCACGCTCTCCGACGATACCCTGAGACTGGAGGCTGTGCGGCGTCGCCATAGATTGCAATGCCTCAGACAGCGCCACGTCGGCCCTCCGCTGCAGCTCTGCCAGTGTCTCAGGATCGCGCACGCTCGCCATGCGGCCGGTGCGAGCGATCTGCAGGCGCTCGTCCACGCGCTCCATCATCACGCCCTCCCAGATGCTGCAGCACCACTCGTTCCGCCTGAAGATGCACGTGACCCCTGGGTTCCTGAGCGCCTCGTCCCACATGGCCACAATCTCATCACGGTTCTTGTGGGGACTCAGCCTCTCCAAAAACATCCACCACGGCATGTAGTGGTCAAGGTCGCGCTCTCTCGTGCCGACGGCTTTCGTAGTCTCCTCGGCGTGCTGTAGTTCGTCGAAAGATCGCTTCGCATTGCTCGGGATCGCCTGCTGCTTCCTGTACCACTCGACCCGCTTATCCTCAGATAGATTCTTCCACCAATTCCGAAGAGCTGTGCTGGTGCGGCAGCGAGTGCTGATGGACACGTAACTGGCCGCGTCGCGCTTGCACTCGCCATCCTTGGTGGCGGACTTGTCAGACAGAGGCTTCTGAAGCTTGCACTTCCTGCAGATGAAGGTCTGCTGAGCGCCCGCGTGGCCAACCCCCACAACGCCAGGCGCCGCACAGACCTGGAGGCAAGGGAGATCGATCGGGCATTCGAACCCAGAAAATCCAATACCCGATCGGCCCGCATGAGAAACACATTACATGTGAAAAGGTGTAGAGGGCCAAGACCTCGCTCGCCGCAGCAGCAGCTGCGCGGAGACCACCTGGCCGAGGTACAGCAGGACCAAGACCGCCAGCGGGAACAATCTGCTGTTCCGAAGCATGTCCGAGGGAAGTGCGAACCCCAGAGACGGGAGTCGAAGGTGCAGGGTTGACGAGCGCGGGCGTCTGGGTTCCGCCAGCAAGGCCTGAGTCTGATGATACTGAAAGAGCACTGCTAGCCATTAAAGGCGCCCCCTGCTCACGGGACCTGGCATTCATGATATGGTTCGCCATCCGTCCCTGGAGGTATGGGCGGGCCTGCTCTGCTTGATTCGGAGAACCGCGGCCACTCGCTGCAGGAGCGACCGAACCCCTGGGGAGCGAGCCTTCGGCGAGGGCCTCCATAGCTGCAAGATGCGCGAAGCGCACGCCGAGAATCGTGGACAACCCTGCCACCCGAATGATGTACATGAGCCAAAACGGCTACATAATCATCATCACATCCATCTCTTACATCCTCTCCTTCCTACCCTTCCTCCCCCGTGGTGCCCCCCTGCAGTGGCGCTGTGCCCTTCCTTTAACCCTTAAGCCGCCCCCCTCCCGCATGAACTCCTGTCGGCTGTCTGGCGTGCCCGCGGACCAGTCGACCCTAAAGCCTAACGCCCCAGATAACCCAAGTCTGACCTGACAGCTCAGCAGCAACGCAATGCAACTCAATTCCCAAAAATAAGTACACGGTTGGATGCGCAACCGCAGCGAATCTCTGATATCACAGCTTGCGTCTGACAAAGATCCCGAGGCGAACCCAACGCCAAACTGAGAAACCGAAGTCGCGGAAACCTCGCGCAAGCATTGGTTTGGCCCTATTAGGCCCTCGGGGCAGCACCAGGGACCCCGCTAACAAACTAACATACCTACGCAGGGGACGAGGCAACCTGTTTAAGTAACTCGAAGGATCAGCTCTCTCTCTCTCTCTCTCTCACGGAGCTGACAGCGAATCCACGTTGCATCATGTAAGTGGGGAAGCAGAAAGATGGGAGCTGCAGCCCAAACGACCGGTGGATGGAGAGGGAGAGCATAAAAGTCTCAGGTGGGACTTCTTCCCCTCTGGCGCACCAGAGAGCATCGCACGGAGAGTATGCGCACACGGACGGCAAGTGCACGCAGACGACGTCCACGAACAAGTAGCTGAGGGCGAAGGCACCGATGTCGCCACGGCCTCAAAAATTCTCAAACGTTGCGGTCTGCAAAGCATGCTCGACCTCGGCATCGGTCGGCCAATACTGTAAGTGGTCGTGTCGAGTGATCCCTGTGTTGCCGAGGCCGTGCAGGTGCCATAGCATGAGAGCCGTCACAAGCCAATCCCTGTTGTGCGAAACTTGGCGTATCTTGCCGCATCCATGGGTGGGGCAGTTGCGCCAGGCTCGACGACGACCGTTCCTGCCTGCAAAATTATCGAACCACACCTTGGTCCTGTGGCCGTTGAGCGCAACCCAGCATCGCCTCCATTCGGTCTCCCACCAAGGGACATTGAGCTCGCGCTCTTGTCGGACAGCTGGTGCGATGATGCCAGCGCATGCGCTGCCATCCTGCAGCGCCCTAGGGCGGCGCCTCGGGGGATTGCAGTCGGCCCCGTCCGCATCGAGGTCGCTCGCCTCGCTGTCGGTGACGTCGGGGGCATCCTTGAGCAAAGCTTTGAATGCATCTTCAGTGTCCTCCACTGCCAGCCGCTCCATCATCGCTCGGAGGGCGTCGCCATCGAGGCGCAGCAAACATTTGCAATAGTTGCTGCCCCTTCGCCGACAGATCTCCGCCACGCCCTTCGAGAAGATGGCATCGCAACTGCGGAGCGCGACGCAGTGCGACACAGGCCTGGAGAACTCCTCCACGTGCTCACGGGGGCCGCCTGGGCCCACGGCAGCCCGCGCGGCGCTCGGTACCCAACCGCCCTCGCGCAGCCGCACCACGCGGCACAGCTTCGGCAGCGACATGAGCGGGCGGCGAGGCAGCTCGCACCGCCAAAGTGGGAGAGGGCGCGTCAAGTACACGTGAGTGGTCTGGCGAATGCAATCCAGGTTGATGGAGTAACGGGACTCATGGAACACGTCTTCGGTCCTCTGGACAACCCCGCAGCCCTCCAACAAACGCAGAGCCTCGAAATCACAGCGATCGAGCGCCATCGGGTCCACGGACTGCGAAGCGGCCCCAAACGCATGCAAGTCATTCAACAGACGCTTGCACCTCGCATGCGCCCCACTATCTGCAAACGGCACGACCCTACTGGATGGGGCTGCTGCTGGAGGCCGCTCAGACGCTATCGGAGGGGCAACACCGAGATGCAAGCAAAAACATTATCTAGCATAGTCACTACGACCTCCTCCTTGCATGGGGCCCACGCGCACAAAGACCTCAACACGACGTCCACCCTCGACGCGATGGCAGCGCAATCCAACAGAACCTAGTGTCCAATGTTGTTTGGAGGAAGAAGCGGGGAAGGGGGACTATGAGAATAGCAGGCGTGGGAAAAGAAAGACGTCACGAAAAAGAGGCGACCTGGTGAGCAACGGAATCCGAGTCGACCACGCGCATGCCCTCGTCGGTGCCGGCGACATCGCAGCGGAGGACGGCAACGTTGGACCTGGTGTGGAACACGTGTGGGACGTACATGTGTTGTCGAGCCACTGGGCGCACGTTGACCACCTTGAAGAAGACGACGTTGCACCAATCAGATACGAATGACTGGGCATCAAATTCACCAACCTCGCCGTGCGCCATGTCCAGAATATGGTGGGACACGTCCTGGTCGACAAACTCTACGATCTCCACGCCTGGCGAAGCCATGGCATTGTAAAGTTCCACGGGGAGACTGTAGTACCCGTGCTGGCAGAACAGGCCCTTGATGAATTGGACCGCATGTTTGATCTCAGGTGTCGGGTTACCATAAGCAATGGGCAACCTCATCTTCATGGAGTCTATGCCATCCTTCCATATCTGCCAGCTGTCTCTCTGGGGGTCCATGTTCTGGTACTTCGAGCCGATATCGCACATGTAGATAGCATGGAGCTTTTCCCGATTTGACATCCCATCAAGCTCGGATGTAGTGAACCTGTTCTGCAGGGCGCAATCGAACAGCTTGAGCTTCCTGTAGTTCATGCAACAGAACGAATGGAACGCCTCTGAGGACTGCAGCGACGCTATGTGCGTGGGCTCGCGCAGACGAGCACACACCGTCGGCGCATGCACGCACGTCATTGTGCGCCCCAAAGAGCTGATTCTAGCGTGCATGCTCTCCACGTTCCTCTCCGCCAGCGGCACCAGAGCGTAAGAAAGGATGGCGGCGCACGCCATTGGACAATCATTCAAGCGCTGATCCTCGCGATCGTTCAACTCCCGAAGCTCCCTTCCACATGGGCCCTCGGGCCCCAACAATCGATGAGATATTCTCCCTAAGGGGCGCCCAGCAGCAACGGCCTGATCATACTCGTCGATGATCTGTCGCAGCGGTCGCCCCCTATGACATGTCAGTCGGATCGCTCCTCAACGCGCCCCAGAGTACGCCAGCGACAAGCCAAGGGATACGCCTCCAAAACTGCATCTTCTGTCGCACGATCTCAATCAACATGCCTGACAGTTCCTTCACCCACTTCAGGATCTCCGCATTGCGAGCTAAATCAACACGGCTTACAATGGCATCCAAATCTTTAGAAACGGGGCTCGCCAGGTCGGACAGCATTTGATCCAGCCCAACGGCAACCCACCAAGCGGCCTGGCGGCCTTTCCAGACACAGTGCTTAAAGCCAGTCAGTCTCCCAAGATCGCTCAACTGTCTGGAGTGTTTTCGCTTGCGCTTCCAAACCCAAGAATGACATTCACACCCTTCCAGTCGGCTAGCATATTTCTCGACGATGGCGGCGAACAGCCTGAACATCTCCGCGACTGCAGCGAACGCCCAACGATCACCCACGACGCGTGCCACCTCATCCAATATCTGCCGATCAAGTCTCCCCGTCTCGCTGGCCGCCATCACTGCTGCGTTAAAGTTGTCGCAAACATCACGCCATGCTGCCATGACAGCAATAATCGCAGGGCCCATGAATTCCCAGCGCCAGTCAATATGGTGGTTTACAAAGTGATTGAACTTCCCAGCGCAAGCCCGACCGATACAATAATGCTTCTGGAACTTTTCACGCATGCCACCATCACCCAAAAACTTGCGCATCGTCGCCAGGTTACTGAACAACTCGGTCGCGACGCTGACCTGCTTACATGCCTCCTCCAACGCGTTGAACAATAAGTGAAGGTGCCCAGTCACGAACAACACAAACGGCCACAACCAACTCCTGGGATCAAGCGCAGCATATTTCCCATCCAAGACAGGCACTATGTTTGCTGCTTGCTCGTGGATCTTTGCCTCAGCCCCCTGATCAGTTGTAATGCCGAAGACCTCGCACCGACGTTCTTCGAAATCGGACTCGCGCTCGCACTCCATGAGAAACCTGCTCGTGACATTAAACGTTTTCTTTAAAGCGGCGGAGTGCCCCTCGCCAGTTGTCGAAAGCGGGCAGACTCTGGATTCGAAGCCTTCGTTCAGGTCATGCCTCACCATGAAGCCAGGACTCCCAAACTCTGATCGTGGATCACGTATGCGGTCTTCTCGGGTGCACGAGAAATGCCTACCAAGCTGCTTACTACCATCTACTAACAAGTACCTCATGAGCTTAAAATCTTTGTTTAACTCACGCTCATATAGAATCGCTAGCACATCCAAACGAATGCGAGCTTGACGCATCAACTTTGACGAAGGAAACGGAATCCTCCCATGGCGGATCTCGTTCACCAGCTGCGACCCATCCCTCCTGTAGAACATCTGGACAACCATGGCGAGCAAGTCAGATAACTTCGCAGACGGCTTGAGTTGGAATGCCAAGCTCAAGCAACAAAGGATACCGTGAGGGGCCCAGCGGTGGCCCACAGTGCCACCAAGGTGAGGCCCTGCCATCGACGCCAGATTCCTCCGAACGTCACCCAATGAGCCAGCGGCGTCGCCACGAGGCGGGGCGGCCTGCTGCACCTCCACGATGCCCACCTCGGGCGGAGCGACGGCCACGTCCACGTCGGCGGCTGCAGCGTCCTGCAGCGCGAGCGCCTCCGCCCGCGCGTCAGGGACCACCCTGCGCGACGCGCAAGTGCAAGCAGTTCGAGAAACGCGAAATGACGGTACAAAGGGCGAGGGCGAGCTCGACGATGACGGCGGAGACGACGACGAGGGGGACAGCAAGAACAGGCCGAGCGAAGACAGGAGGTCAGGCGGGAGAGGAAGGAGAGACGACCAAACAACGATTGGCCCCGAGAACCTGACGATCTTCGGGGCCACGCCGACTGCGCGAGCGAAGGTGGCGGGCGAGACGATCGTGAAAGGTTCCCCCGCAGACGCTCGAACTGCTCGCAATTGCGCGTCGTCTAGCGGCCAAGCACGCCAGCGCGCCTGGCCGCCAGGAAAGTGCGAAGTCATCGGGCCGCCGACGACGCTCTCGGCCAAGCGCAGCTGGTATTCGTAGTCGCCCTTCAAATCAGGGTACTCACTCGGGCAAGCCCACCCCTCGGCATAGATATCAAATCTCGGAACATCACGGCGCGATCCACGCGCCAATACACAGACGAATCCCCTGCGACACTGCTACATTCTGAGAGAAGCCAAGCTCCAACTGCAGTCGCCTCCTGCTTACGGACAATGAATGTTATGTGCGGTAAATGCGTGGTCGATGTTCTCTCCGGTTGAGGCGGAGATGGCGGCAGCGCGGCGCCCTCCATTGCAAAGCGCACTGGCTCGAGACATTCAAGCAAATTTACTCGGGCGCGCCGCGAATGGCGTGGGTTCGAGCCAAGATGTTCCCAGAGTTCATACAAGTCTTGGGGCAGAACAACCAGGCTCCCATCTTCGCGCCCCTGCTCTGACATGCACCCGACGCGCCTGAGCGAACGACGCAACAAAACAAACCATGTAGTCAAACCGACAAACGCAGAGCCGATGCATCTAATCAATCGCGCCCAATGGCGCCATCGATGCAAGGACGATGCGTCGCTGTCGAACCCCTTCGCGCCCGATCGCGCCGCCGATGCGATCTCGCGAAAATTTCAAGGAAACTCAAATCCGCTGCCCCGCTGAGAGGGGCAAGAAGCGCGCGCTACCTCACCTACATATATCGGGGGGCCCGCTACCCCCAAACGTATTTCCCGCGGAGCACCCGCCGTTCAGAGGGTGCGTCCGCGGATGCATGACAGTTGCCCCCACAGACCACCCAAATTCAATACCATGTAGCAGGGGGGACGGAGGACTACTAGTCCTAAGGTCCTCCTCCTCCTCCGCCACCTCCTTCGTCTCCTCCTCCTCCTCCTCCTCCTCCTCAACCTCCTCCTCCTCCTCCTCCTCCTCCTCCTCCTCCTCCTCCTCCAGACCCCTCTTGTCATCCTGCCCCAATCTCGTTCACCTCCTTCTGCCCCTGCCGCATGTTTCGTTCACTTATGATGATGATGATGATGATGATGATGATGACGATGATGATGACGATGATGATGATGATGATGATGATGATGAGGATGGTGATGATGATGATGATGATGATAATGATGCTGATGGTGCTGATGATGCTGATGATGATGTTAATGATGTTGATTATGCTGGTGATGGTGATGCCGATGATGCTGCTGATGATGGTGGTGGTGGTGATAATGATAATGGTAACGGTGTTGATGGTGATGTTGTTAAGGACGATGATTTTGAGAATGATGCTAAGGATGATGATGATGATGATGATGATGATGCTGATGATGATGATAATGACGATGCTGATGATGATGCTGACGATGATGATGATGATGCTGATGATGATGCTGATGCTGATGTTGATTATGATTATGCTGATGATGCTGATGATGCTGATGATGCTGATGATGCTGATGATGATGATGCTGATGATGATGATGCTGACGATGCTGCTGATGATGCTGATGCTGATGATGAGTATGCTGATGACGATGCTGATGATTATGCTGTTGTTGATGGTGATTATGATTAGGATTATGAATATGATTTGACTTTGATGGTGATTAATTATGATTATGGTTATGATGATGATGATGATGATGATGATGATGATGATGATGATGATGATGACGGCGACCGTCCTCCTGCCTCGTCTCCCTCCTGCTTCCCTGCAGCCCAGCGGCGCGCCCATCGGGCATTGCTGGTCGGGCGAGAGAGGGCGAGAGAGGGCCAGGGGACCAACCCAAAAGGGCCACGTCCTCCCCTACCTCCTTCTCCTCCAGACACCGCCTTCTCCCCTATCTCCTCCCCCCCTCCTCCTCCTCCTCATCATCATATCCTCCTCCTCCTCCTCCTCCTCCTCATCCTCATCATCATATCCTCATCCTCCTCCTCTCCTTCTCCAGACTCCTCTTCCTCCCCTACCTCCTCCTCCTCCTCTCCTCACGTCCTCCTGCCCCTCCTCGTCCCCCTCCTTCTTCAAGGCAGCCCAGCACGGCACCCACAGGGCGAGGCTGGCCGGGCGAGGGAGGGCACGAGAGAGGACGAAGGGGGGTCACGCTGCGGGTCGTCGTCGTTGTCGTTGTCGTCGCCGTCGCCGTCGCCGTCGCCGTCGCCGATAACGCGCTCCAAAAAAAACACGACGACTGTTTTTCGCTATTTTCGGCCCCAGGGGGGGCCCTCGCTGGGCCTCGGGACCGTCAAAAGGAACGTCGTCCGTCGTCGTAAGGTCATCGTCGTCGTGGTGCCAGCCGTGGCCTGGAACTCGACTGTTTCATGGTTGCAGCCATGCGGGCGGAAGAGAGCACAGGCTGCAGATTTGTGATGCACCCCGACGCATCGTCCCTGCCAGGTCACCGTGGACACGCCCGCGGCGCAACCCTGACTAACGCAGCATCTCCCGTCTTCCCTCACCCCACTCCCCCCTCCGTACCATCTGACTGCACTTCCCTCCCCTTTCTCTGACGCCGTTTTTATCCCTCTCGGTATCTTAATCCGTATAAATTCGCCGGCCCAACGGGCCAGAGGCGTGCTAAGATCTCCGGTAACTGGTTAACAATTCTCTAGTTCGCGCGCGCGGGGCGGCCCCTGGGGGTCCCCGGACGAAAAGTACCCCGGGCGACTCCCGGCTGATCCCCAGGCGACTCCACCAGAGCGCCCCATGAGCGCACCAACAGGGCTCCGAGACGTCCCCGAGAGCCCCAAGAAAGGCCAAGAGGCCCCCAAGAGGCCCCCAAGATGGTACACGAGGGGTCCGACATGCCACAAGATCGCTCCAAGACGCCCAAGATAGCCCCCAGACGCCCCAAGAGGCCTCCAAGAGCACTCCCAAGAGGGCCCCCGGAGGCAAAATTCATTGCTTTTCCTTAGGTTTTTGAGAGATTTTGGAGCTTCCACCTTTTCGGCTTCCCGACGCCCCAAGACGGCCCAAGAGGCCCCCAAGATCGCCCCAAGAGGGCCCAACAGGCTCCCAAGAGGGCCCCAAGATGGTCCAAGAGGGCTCGAAGACGGCCCAAGAAGCCTCCAAGACGGTCCAAGAGGGCCCCAAGAACGCCCCCAAAGGGGCCCCAGAGAGGGAACACGAAACAACATTTCGAGCCCTCGGCCCTAAGAAGCCCCCACGAGGCCCCAAGAGGCCCCGAAGAGGCCCCAAGAGGCCCCCACGAGGCCCTCAGGAGGCCCCCAAGAGTTCCCCAAACGGCCCCAGGAGGCCCCCCAAATGCCCCCCCGAGCGCCCCAAGAGTCCCCCAAGCGGCCCCAGGAACCCCCAAAGCGCCGCATTGACACCAGGCCCTCGGGCAAACGGCACACATGAGACTGTATGGGCCGGCGGAATGAGCGAAGCGATGAAATATACATATATAAGGCCCACAAGAGGTACCCAAGAAGCCCGAAGAGGCCCCCAAGAAGCTCCCAAGAGGCCTCCAATAAGCTCCCAAGAGGCCCCAACATTCATCCCTCAAGGCCCCTGAGAGCCTTCCGAAGAGACCGCGAGAAGCATCCCTGATGACTCTGACCCACGTCGGCGTCGTCGTCGTCGCCGCCGCTGTTTCCGTCGTTGTCCCCATTCATGGTCGGCGGCACTGGTCGTAGGGACTTCGCAAAATTTGTATATATAGAGAGAGAGAGACTTATATACACATGCCTATCTACCTACCTACCCGTCTACCTACCGACGTACGTGCGTACATACATACAGACAGACAAACAGAGAGACAAACAGGTAGCCATATGTATAGATATATGTGTATATATACATACCTGCATGCATACATGCACACGTAAATGTATATATATATATATATATATACATATATACACATGCATACATACACAGATACATAAACGTATACATACATAAATACATACATACATACATGCATGCATTCATACAGACATACGTGCATGTATGCAATCATACCCATTTACACACAAACATACCTACACATACACACATACATACATGCATACACACATATACATACTCCCACATACATACATGCATGCATGCATGCATGCATACATACATGCTTACATGCATAGGCACATGCATACATGTATATGCCTGCATGCATGCATGCATGCAGACACATACATGTACATTTACATGTACATTTACAGTTACACGCACCTACACATATACATACACCTATAAATATACATTATCCCTAGCGGCTACACGCTTACCCAGAGCTCAACTTAGGAGCGTGGTCGGTCGGAGTGGCGGTAGCCATCCAGAACATTCACAACTTCATTTCACTCGCACGGACGCCCGATCGCACGGGCGCTAAGTTCTGTAGCACTCCAGTCGGGAAACGTAAATTCAACAGAACAAAATCAGTTGACAAAGGCCGACATCGAGAGACTCCACTCCCCTGACGAGGAAATCAAAGAAGAAAAGTCTGCACGCATTGGCACCGACTGCGTCTGGAAAAGAAAAGGTGGGAGGATGGGGACGGACGCGGTGCGCTTGAGCATGTATGCCACGGGCGATGCAAGCATTCATTCGGGACGCTCCTCGCCTCTCGACAAAAATTATCCCTAGCGGCTACACGCTTACCCAGAGCTCAACTTAGGAGCGTGGTCGGTCGGAGTGGCGGTAGCCGTCCAGAACATTCACAACTTCATTTCACTCGCACGGACGCCCGATCGCACGGGCGCTAAGTTCTGTAGCACTCCAGTCGGGATACGTAAATTCAACAGAACAAAATCAGTTGACAAAGGCCGAGATCGAGAGACTCCACTCCCATATCTGCCCATAAGGCATCTGGCGAAGCCGGCTTCAGCATTTCCTGAGAGCCCGAAGGAGCTTGATAGGAAACTCTCTCTCCGCAACTGAAGCTTTTCCTTGCTGCTCAGGCGACAACTTATGCACTTGCCGAAGGATTCTGCCGTGCTTCGAATATCTCACCACACTCTGAGCATGGGCCCACTGGCCCCGTTTCTGGATCTGGTCAAGAGTCGCCAGGCCCATATACATGTCATGCGAAGCACCGGCATGCCGAACTCCGTGAGGAGAGATGTCCAGATCGGTGAGGCCCAGATCAAACGCGGCTTGACGAAAGAGGGCCTCATACTTGGAGAGAGTCAGATCGAACATGTAGGGAGCTGCACTGCCCATACGGTACCAAAGGCCTACCGCCTCCGCCACCCAGGATCGTTGCAGCTCTCCGATTACCACTGTCCCATCCACGACCCCAGTCTTGGTGGGCGCTGCGTGCTCGGCCTCGCCCAGGAGCAGCGCCCAGGCCCGCGCGTAGCGCCGGCCAGCCCGGGGAGCAGGCGGCAGCACCGAGGACAGGAGGAGCGACGCGGCTTCGTCCGGCCTCAGGTAGCAGTCGAACTGCAGAGCCAGGCACACGGCGGCGTCGGTCAGGCCTTTGTCCAGGAAGTAGAGGCCGATCAGGCAGACGACGCCGAAGGGGATGGGATCTCGGACTCGCTGGGGAGCCCGAGTGGTCCACCCTCGAAGCGCCCTCGCCGCCTTCGGGAAGAGGTTGGCTTTGTTCCGATCCAGGTGCGTCTCGAAGTGAATATAGCCGTAGAGAACGTTGCGGCCTTCGGCGGGACCAGACCCCTCGAAGTACAGGTCAGTGAAGTACTGCTCCATCGCCGAGTCCGTGGAGCTGAAGCTACCCAGATCGTAGTGCCTCGACTTCGCCCAGCCTTTGAACCTGCCGAGCGCGTCTGAGTAGAGCCGCTTCGTGGAGTCACGGATGGTCCCGAGCCGCAGAAAGTCGTCGCGCGCCGCCGGCGGGACCCGCGCCCTGCGCGCCACCGCCAGCCGCTCCTTCTCCTCGCCGACAGCCGCACGGCCCTGCTGCCGCTGCGGCGGCCTCAGGGCCGCCTTGATGACCCCGCGCGCCGCCGAACTCGACGGCGTGGTGCGCGAGGAAGTGCTGCCCGCGGCTCTCGGCGTCAGCCCCGCCGTGAGCCTCGCCGAATTTCGCTGCAGCACCATGCGACCGCGGCACCAGCGCCTCCAGCTCCGTGTCCCACTCGGAGGCGAGCGGCTCGGAGTCGCCGAAGGCCTGAGGAGGCGCCGCCGAGCATAGCGCGGCAGCCCACTCTCGGCAGAGGGCGGGCGAGTAGGCTCCAGCCTTGAGCCCACCCTGCAGAGGCTCATGGCGGTGTGACCCATCACATCTTCTCCCCAGGATGTCCAGACAGATGGCGTTGGTGAAGACGGTGGTCGGTTTGCGAACATTTTCTCCGAATCCACAAAGATCGAACGAGACGTATCGGGCGTCTGGCAGACTGGCAAGGACAGCAAGGGGCTCGAAGCGAAACAACTTCGAGCTGGCAGGATTCTCCAGCGACCACAGTACGCCACAGCGGTCACACCCTTTGATGACCTCAGCTGTGAAGAGCGCCATGTCGACAGACACTGCCTCCAACCGCCGCGCCCGCTCGATGTTATAAGGCGTGGAGCGGGCGACTGACCAGGCGGAGCACGCTGTCCCCAGATGTACGTACCAGAGCTTCCCACTCCGAATCCAACGCAGCACAGCTCGCTGCGTCGTTCGACGTGACAAATCATATCGGGCGGAGCGCCTGATCTCGGCGCCTGGCAGGACTCGCAGCCCCAAGCGCCTGAGAGAGGCGGTGAGCCGGCCTGAGCCTGAGAAGAGCTCGAGCGAGGCCTGGACCGCCTGGGGCGCGCCATGATGTCGAGGCGCGTTCAGGCGGCGGCCTCCCATCCGCTGAGAGGCCGCGGGCGCCCCGCCCTCAAGTCTCGTGGGTACCAGTACTCGCGGTACTCGGGGACAACGGGAGCCCTCGTCCGCGTGGTTCCTGTCCGTGCGGATGTGGCAAACCCGCCATGCCACACAGCCGGCAATCTGATAAGCCGCGGCTCGGCGGCACAGCGCATTGAGCGCCCAGCTCGACGAGCGGCCGCGGTCGAACACCACGGCGGACACGAGGTTGTCCGACAGGGTGAGCAGCCGGCGGTGGCAGCCCCGTCTGGTCCGCAAGCTACGTCGGAGACCCATGAGACAGACCCTAGCCTCCTTGACGTTGATGTGTCCCTGCTTCCAGTGCCAGAAGCCCTCCACCAACGTACGCCAGCGCCGCCTATTGTCCCAGCAGGCGCCGACCACGGGGATGGCCTCGAAGCCTTCCACCTCCTCCCGCGGCGCGGCCCCTCGGGCCGAGCGCCGCCGTCTGCATCGCTTGGGATCGGCCCCGACCTCGGCAGTGCGGGCAGCCTCGACGGCCCACTGCGCCAGGCGAGTCCGAGCCCCCAGCGGCTCCCAGGCGGTCCTCCCCACGACGTGGGGCTCACCGAACGCCTCCAGCTGCTCGGGATCGTCGCCGTCGAAGCAGACCCCGAAAGCCGCACCCAGCGCCCCCAAGGTCGGGTGTGGCGGCGGAGGCAGCGGCGGCGCGGCCTTGAACCTCCAGCGCTCCCTCCACTTGAAGTCCTCCAGCAGCTCGTCGCCTGTGCCCTTCGTCTCCATGAGAGCGTAGCCGTAGCCCGACGAGTCGCCGAGGTAGACCGACGAGTTGAACGGCGCGTCCAGCTCCACCTCGCAGGTGAAGACCAGGTTGGACATGAGCCAGAGCTCGCGCCGTACGCCTCGCCACAAGCGGCCTGACCTCTCCTTGTGAGCCGCGACGTAGGCGTAGCTCTGTGACAGGATCGACAGGAGGGGTCGGCAGAGGCCGCACATGTGAACGGCGTGGCCCAGCCAGATCTCGAGCTGCCATCCTGCCACCACACGGCGGCGAAGCAGAGCTGCAGTTGCCAGCTTGAAGCGCCAGAGGCGGGCGGACCGATGCCGCAGGCGGCGGCCTGGCCCGTCAAACTGCAGCCCGAGAGCCTCGAGATAGGGACTGCAGGGGACCTCATCGTGGAGGTCGAGGCCGAAGGCGGCACACTGCGCGCGGAAGTCCTGGTGGGCCTGCTCCGCGTCCGTGGCGCTATGCCCCAGCCCTGCGCGGTTGTCCACGTACACGGCGTGGACGGGCCGACCAGGGACCAGGCGGGGGGCTGGAGCGCGCTCTCGGAGCAAGCTACCCCACCCGTCGGCAGCCACAGCCGCCGCGCGGGAGGCCACCGCCTCGTTGCAGAAGTAGAGGGCCCACGACCATCCCATGGGCATGGCCCCCATGCAGAGGTAGAAAGACTCGTGCTTGGCCAGCTCCACGTCCACGCCCAGCTCGGGGTCGAACACCCTGGTGATGCCTAAACTCCCCTTGCTGAACGACTCGTCGATCCCGAACCAGTCGGCCACCTCGACGATGCTGAACTGGTAGAAGCCGTCGCGCACGTCGGCGCCACTCTGGTGAAAATCCAGAGCTGGAACACCCCCAGCACCAGGCAGAACACAATGAGACGCCATCTCCGCCGCCACGTCCGCGAACTCGGCCAGGTTGAGCTCCGCGAAGGACTGCGCGGTCCCCAGCTGCGTGGTGGGCGGCGGCTTGTGGCAGGCATTCGGGTATCGGGCGTCCACGACGAGGCGAATGGCCCCCTCCTTCTTGACAAAAAAGAGTTCGATGCGGCCCTTGAGACGCCTCCTAGGCACCAGGATGCCCGAGGAGAGGAGACGCTCGAACAGCTCGTGCCGGGCTCGCTTGTTGCGCCGCAGCACGGGGTCCCAGTAGGGCTTGGGCGAGGGCTCGGAGGCGAACTTGGCCTCGATCTCCTCGGCGGACAGCTCGATGCACGTCTTGTAGCGTCGGAGCCTCTGAGCTGCATGAGGTGGTAGCAGCGCTCTCGCATCCTTGGGTTCCACCACTCCCTTGGCCACTCGCAGCTTGGCTGGATCATAACTGGCAAGGTGACGTGGCTCTTGACCGTACAGGTCCTTCGTCTTGAAGAGCTCCCGGAGGGCTCTGCTTGGAGAGAGCCCGTCGGGGACCAGGCCTGCACGCCCCACCCGATCCTCGAGACTCGCCAACATCTCCCGCTGGACTGCTGCAGGAGCCGAGCTCGCCAGCGGAGATCGTCGAAAGTGCGAATTGTTAGCTTGGGCGGCCGCCAGTTGGTTGACACCAAGTACTGTATCTCTAACAAGCCTTTGCCGCGTCGTGGAGCGCCACCACCTCTGCTGCACATAGTGAGGGGCCCCACGAGGATACTGCCGAACATCAGGCACAGGAAGAGGAAAGGGTCCTCCGTGCCTCCACTCCCCGCCAGGCCACCAGTCGGCTTTGGTGGCCTGCGGGCTGTCGGGCGCCATCTAGCTCGGCAGAGGGGCCTCGGCTCCTTGGCCGCCAGCCCCCCTGCCTTTGCCCTTCGCATCACCGCCCTTTGGCCCCTTCGGGCCGCGCCTCCTCTCCCGCTCGTTCCTGGTCTCCTCCTTGTACAACCTCGACTGCTTGAGGATGTTCGCCCTCTCCTTCTGACGATCAGACACCCAGGTGCGGAACCTTGGCGCTCGTGCAGCACCGTCGGTCCCCACAGCGCCGTCAGCGATGACCCCGAGCCCACTGAAGTCGGGATCCCTGGGGTCGCGCGCCACCGCCATCTCCAGCATGACGACCCGCCTCGCGAGGAGCTCGAACGAGGCCAGGTTGCTGATGTCCACCTGGTCGGTGCTGGTGGCCACGCGCAGCATCTCCATGGCGTTCTTGTGCTCATAGGCGATGGCGCTGTTCTGGTTGACCCCCGACAGCCTGATCCACTCGGCGTGGTACGAAGTCGGGTTCCCTGCACCTTCTCGGATCGAGGCCGCCAGCTCTTTGCACACTCGCGGCCCCTCGAACCTCCACTCAGGCATGTCGCTCTCGCGCAGCATGCCGACGGCGTCCGTCCACCCGAGGTGACGTGTGCCGTCTGCTGCAGTGTGGACGCCCAAGCTCCTGATGTCCTCGGCGCCGACACGACGCTGCTCGGACCATTCTCCCAGTCGGGCACGACCAACCTTCTCGACCCCACGAGCGGTACCCTCACGGCGCACCAGCCCGCGATTGC
>CAUYUJ010008624.1:260000-265000 GCA_963575745.1 Prorocentrum cordatum | reverse complement strand
CAAAAACCTTCGGTGCAGGATGGATTTCGCAATCGAGTTTCCAAGAAACATACAAAAAAACACAAGGTTCCGCAACACTGATTTGATAAAAAGCTTCCGCGCGAACTCTTGCGAAATCTTAAGAAAACCATGGTTTTTCAAGATGTTCACAAAATGTTACTAAACGAGCCTCGCGCGCGCGCATGTCGAAATCTGTCGAACGCCCTTGCGCGTGTGCCGTCGCGAGAATCCTCTGCAAAAAACGGGACGAAGTGCAGACGCGCGCGTCGTCGCGCGCGTATGCCGAAAACCTTCAAAACCCATCGGTTTCGGAAGGATTCCAAAATCGTGTGTCCAAAAAACCTACAAAAACACAAGGCTTCGCAACACGGATTTTCAACAAAAGCGTGCGCGCGCGCTCTTGCGTCGTCGTCGCCGTCGCAGTCCTCCCTCCTCCCGCGTCGTCGTCGTCGTCGTCGCCTACGTCGTCCTCTGTCTTTCCTCGTGTTCGTCGTCGTCGTCCTCCTTGGCGTCGTGATCGTTTCCGTCGTCGTTGTCGCCGTGGTCGTCCTTCCTCCTCCTCCTTCGTCGTCGTCGTCGTCGTTCCCAGTCGGCGTCTCGTCGTCGTCCCTCCTATTTCGTCGCCGTCGTCGTCGTCGTTGTCGTCGTCGTCTTCCCTCCTCCCTCGTCGTTGTCGTCGTCGACGTCGCCGTCCTTCCTCCTTCTTCGTCGTTCGCATCGTCGAGTCCTCCCTCCTCCCTCGTCGTTGTCGTCGTTGTCGTCGTTGTCGCCGTCGTCGCCCTTCCCCCTCCCCCGTCGTCGTCTTCGTTGGCGTCGTCGTCGTCGTCTTCGTCTTCGTCGTCGTCGGCGTCGTTGTCGTCGTCGAAGTCGTCGGAGACGTCGTCGTCGTCGTCGTCGTAGTCGTTGTCGTCGGTGTCGTCGTAGTCGGTCTTAAGAGGTTTTGCAAACCAAGTTGCGGGTGGGCGGGTGGGTTGTTTGCAAGAGCGTGGGATGTGTCAAATCATGTGTCAAAATCAATTATCTAAAAACAGAATAGACTCTGCCCCCCCCGCGTTATCGCTACCCCTTTTCGGGTATGTAAATCATACATAATCATACACGATTATGACCACATGTCCATCCTAAATATGAAATCGCAATGTCCCAGGCCAGCCGGGGTCCCCCCCCCGAGGTTCCCTGGTAACAAACACTATGCGGTGACATTCACGAATCCCTTTACAAGAAATGAGACGAAGTGCACACGCGCGCGCCGTCGCGCGCGCATGCCGAGATCATTCAAAAACCTTCGGTGCCGGAAGGATTTCGCAATCGAGTTTCCCCAAACACATACCAAACACATGGTTTCGCAACACTGATTTGCTAAAACAGCTTAAGCGCGAGCTCTTGCAACATCTTAAGAAAACCATGTTTTTTCAAGATTTTCACATAATGCTATCAAGCGGGCTTCGCGCGCGCGCATGTCGAAATCTGTCAAACGCCCCTGCGCGTGTGCCGTCGCGAGAATCCTCTGCAACAAAATTGCCGAAGTGCACACGCGCGCGTCGTCGCGCGCGTATGCCGAGATCCTTCAAGACCCATCGGTTTCAGAAAGATTTAAAAATCGTGTGTCCAAAAAACCTGCAAAACAACACAAGGTTTCGTCGTTATCCTCATCATCGTCTTCCCTCCTCCCTCGTCGTTATCATCATCAGCGTCCCGTCCTTCCTCCTTCTTCGTCGTTCGCGTCGTCGCCGTCCTCCCTCCTCCCTCGTCGTTGTCGACGTTGTCGTCGTTGTCGTCGTTGTCGCCGTCGTCGTCCTCCCTCCTCCCTCGTCGTCGTCTTCGTTGGCGACGTCGTCGTCGTCTTCATCGTCGTCGTCGGCGTCGGCGTCGTCGTCGTCGTCGATGTCAGCGTCGTCGTCGTCGCTGCTATCGTCGTCGTCGTCGTCGTCGGCGTCGTTGACGTCGTCGTCGTCGTCGGTGTCGTTGTTGTCGTCGTCGTCGGTGTTGTCATCGTCGTTGTCGTTGTCGTCGTCATCGTCGTCGTCTGCGTCGGTGTCGTCGTCGTCGTCGGTGTCCTCGTCGTCGTCGTCGTTGTTGTCGTTGTCGGCGTCGTCGAAGTCGTTGGAGACGTCGTTGGTGTCGTTGTAGTCGTTGTCGGCGGCGTCGTCGTCGTCGGTGTCGCTGTCATGGTCGGCGTCGCTGTCGCTGCCAAGTGCCATGTGGTACCCACCGTCACGGTCTTAAGAGATTTTGCAAACCAAGTTGCGGGTGGGTGGGTGGGATGTTTGCGCGAGCAGTGGAGTGGACAACTCACTGCGAACAGAAATTAATTGCACCACATGAATTCTCCTTTCTAAAAGCAGAATAGACTGTACCCCCGGCGTTATTCCCCCCCTTTCGGGTATGCAAATCATGTATGACTCTGACCACATGTCCATCCTAAATATGAATTGACACTATCCCCGAGGGGCCGGTATCGACCCCCTGAGGTTCCCTTGGACAACACGATACGCGGGGACATGTTTTGTTCTAACATAGCACTTTTTCACGAACCCCTTTGCAAAAACAATGACGCAGAGCACACGCGCGCGTCGTCGCGCGCGCATTCTGACATCCTTCAAAAACCTGCGGTGCCAGAAGGATTTCGCAATCGAGTTTCCAAGAAACATACAAAAACACAGGGTTTCGCAACATTGATTTGCTAAAAAAACTTACGCGCGAGCTCTTGCGAAAACTTAAGAAAACCATGGTTTTTGTTTCAAGATTTTCACCAAATGCTACCAAACGGGCTTCGCGCGCGCGCATGTCGAAATCTGTCGAACGCCCTTGCGCGTGTGCCGTCGCGAGAATCCTCTGCAAAAAAAAAGACGAAGTGCAGACGCGCGCGTCGTCGCGCGCGTATGCCGAAATCCTTCAAAACCCATCGGTTTCGGAAGGATTCCAAAATCGTGTGTCCAAAAAACCTACAAAAACACAAGGCTTCGCAACACGGATTTTCAACAAAAGCGTGCGCGCGCGCTCTTGCGTCGTCGTCGCCGTCGTCGTCGCCGTCCTCCCTCCTCCCGCGTCGTCGTCGTCGTCGTCGCCTACGTCGTCCTCTGTCTTTCCCTGTGTTCGTCATCGTCGTCCTCTTTGGCGTCGTGGCTTTTCCGTCGTCGTTGTCGCCGTGGTCGTCCTTGCTCCTCCTCCCTCGTCGTCGTCGTCGTCCTTAGTCGGCGTCTCGTCGTCGTCCCTCCTATTTCGTCGCCGTCGTCGTCGTCGTCGATGTCGTCGTCGTTGTCGTCGTCTTCCCTCCTCCCTCGTCGTTGTCGTCGTCGGCGTCGCCGTCTTTCCTCCTTCTTCGTCGTTCGCGTCGTCGCCGTCCTTCCTCCTCCCTCGTCGTTGTCGTCGTTGTCGTCGTTGTCGCCGTCGTCGTCCTCCCTCCTCCCTCGTCGTCGTCTTCGTTGGCGACGTCGTCGTCGTCATCGTCGTCGTCGACGTCGCTGTCGTCGTCGGCGTCGGTGTCGTTGCCAAGTGCCGTTTGGTACATACCGTCACGGTCTTAAGAGGTTTTGCAAACCAAGTTGCGGGTGGGTGGGTGGGATGTTTGCAAGAGCATGGGATGTGTCAAATCATTGGTAAAAATCAGTTGCACAACAAAGGCTGCACCACACATATTGTTCCACGGGGAGTGCACAACATAGATTCTCCTGTCTACAGGAAACAAATATCCCCCCCAAGTTTATCGGTACACCTTTCTCCTAATGGAAGTTACATATAATTATGCCCCATCGTCCATTCTGAAAATAAATCCATACCATCCCAACCCAGCCGGTATCGCCCCCCCTGGCCATCCTCTGCAAAAAACTACTATGCGCGCGCAATCGTTTATCACAAATCAGGAATTGTCAGGAATCCCTTTGCAAAAAAAATCGGGACGAAATGCACGCGCCCGCGTCGTCGCGCGCACATGCCGGAATCCTTTAAAATCTTTGGTTTCGCAGGGATTTCAAAATCGAATGTCCAAAACAGATGTAAAAACACATGTTTCGCAACGCTGTTTTTCAAAAAAAGGTGCCCGCGCGAATGCGAATTCTTGAAACAAACCACTGGTTTTCAAAATTGTCATACCCTGTTACCAAACGGGCTTCGCGCGCGCACGTGCCGAAATCGTTCGAACGCCTTTTGCGCGCGTGCCGTCACGAGAACCCTTTGCAAAAAAAAGATGGAGTGCACACGCGCGCGCGTCGTCGCTCGCGCATGCCGAAATCCGTCAAACACCCTTGGTTTCGTAGGGATTTTGCAACCGAGTGTCCAAAACATATGTACAAAATGGCTCCGCAACGTCAGTTTTCAAAACAACAGAGTAGCAGCTGTAGTAGTGGCAGTAGGAAGTAGGAGCAGTAGTAGTTCTAATAGCTGCGCTCGTACGAATAACAATAGCAACCACGAGAATAACACATGTGCATCGCAGCGGTAGCCACAATATTAGCTGACGCCGTAGTAGTAGTTTTAGCATTTGTATTATTAGCAATAGCGATAATCGCAACGATCATTTGAAAAATGCGCATAGTTGCGGTGGCCTCAAAAAGTGTTGTTGAAGTAGCGATCGCAATAACAGTTGTAGTTGCATTAGTACCAGTAGCAGTATCGGTAACGATAGTAATCAATGGGAATAGGAATAGTAGCATCAACAGTAAGATCGTAGTAGAAGAAGAAGAAGAGAGTGCGCCGTTCGCGCGAAAACAGCCGTTCGAGCGAAATCGTTTCGGCGCGTGCGCGCGAAAAGGGGTGAAGGGATGAAGCGCTGTGGATTCCTCACTGATCCTCATCCGGACCCCCTCTTTTCTGATATCCCCCTCGTCCTCCCTTTCCTCCTCCGCCTCCTCCCGCTCCTCCTGCTCCTCCTGCTCCTCCTCCTCCTCCTCCTCCTCCTCCTCCTCCTCCTCCTCCTCCTCCTCCTCCTGCTCCTCCGCCTCCGCCTCCGCCTCCACCTCCGCCTCCTCCTCCACCTCCTCCTCCTCCTCCTCCTCATCCTC
>CAUYUJ010008624.1:252500-255000 GCA_963575745.1 Prorocentrum cordatum | reverse complement strand
TAAAAAATGCGCATAGTTGCGGTAGCCTCAATACTAAGTGTTGTTGAACTAGTGATCGCAATCGTAGCCGTAGTTGCATAGTACCAGTAGCAGTATTGGTAGCGATAGTACTACATGGGAATAATAATAGTAGCATCAAAAGTAATATTTGTGGATGTAGTAATGGTGATAGTAGCAATTGTTGTTGTATCAGCACCCGTAACAACAGCAGTAACGATAGTATCACATGGGAAAAGTATGTATATAATGTTTGTTATTGTACTTGTAGTAGCATCGGTGGCAGCAGCGGAAACGGTAGTAAGAAATAGGAGTAGTAGTAGTAGTAGTAGCTGTTATGGTTGTGGATGTTGTAGTAATAATTATTGTAAGGATTCCTTGGAATCCCCGAGTTACTTAGGACCAAGGAGTCATCAGAAAGATTCAGAAGGATTACCACTCGGAGTGGTCCAAAGGATGCTCCAGGAGTCCTCATAATGATTTCGACGGATTACCACTCGGACAACTACGACAACTCCGAGCCGATTAACCGATAAACCGATCAATCGATCAACCGATCAACCGATACACCGATAATCTGGTAAGCCGACAAGCCGGTACACTGGTAAACGGAGAAACCTACCTATAGACCGATAAACCGATAAACTGAAGCCATACTGCGCTGAGATTCGGACACGCTTGCGATGAGTCGGTTTAGTGGTTTATCGGCTTCGTGGTTATCGACCGATAAACTGATATAATCATGTCGGTTTATCGGTCGACCTGCCGATATACCGATCAACCGAAATAGTTTACCCGTTCATCGGTTGATCGGTTTGTCGGCTTTATTTTCAGGTCATGCGGCTGTAATCGGAGTTTCGGGCTCGGGGTTCGAGATTTCTGGGCGTTGTCGTCGGTTCTCGGCGGTTTTCCAGCCTCTGAATGCGCTCCAGCAGCTCCCCTTCGCCGAGAGCGCTACCGGATTGCCCAGACAGTCCCGAATGGCCACAGGAGAGCCGAGTTATGACCGAGAGAACACCAGGCGTCCGATAGGAAGCGGGCCTTCTCAAAGGAACGGACGGCCTATGGCCTTCTGAAAAGTTTCCCCAGCCTTCCCCGAAGACACAGAAAACTTCGCAAAGGCGCGAGGGCTTCTCAGAAGCCCTGCCGCCTTCTGAGAAGGCCTCCTTCCCCTCACTTGCCCCCTGGGCGCGCCGCCGAATGGACGAGTGAGATGTACTCCTCTCCAGTTGGAGCCAAGAGTCACAGACCTCTTGTCTTTGTCACCTGGAGCAATGGGCTTTACAGCACTGCGCACATCGCACCGAGGCTTGCAGCAGCTGCGCGGATGGAAGCCGATCCTTACCCTTGCTTCAAAGATGAGGGGTGAATCCTGACTAATGCTTGATACGTCTTCAAACTCTACGACGTGAGTCTTCCAAACAATGCGCAGCAGCTGCACTGACGGATGGCGTTTCCCTTTCACACGTAAGCTCTCGAATGACACTTGATTGAATTCTCTGGCCATGCATCCTGACCATTTCGATAATTACAAGGATCGGCGGCGCCCCCAGGGGGGGATGAGACGGGGCGCGCCTTCTGAGAAGGCTCCCGAGGGCGCAGAAAACTTCGCAGAAGGCGCGGGGGGCTTCTCGAGAGCCCCGCCGCCGTCTGAGAAGGCCTCCTCCCTCTCACCTCCCCCCCGGCGCGCCGCCGACTTTGGTCTCTGGGTCTAACTCGGGTCTCTGGCGGCCGCTCGGATCCGGGCCCCCCTGGAACGCTCTCGGCGAGGCTCAACCACTGCAACGCATCCCGAGGCAGGAAAACCGCCGAGAACCCACGAAAACACAAGAGAACCTCGACGCTCGAACAGGAGACGATCCCCGACGAAAGCTCATCGGCCACTCCCCCCAGGCTCGCCGCCGAATCTGGACCTTCCCGACAGTGACACGGACGGAGGGCTGCTCCTTTCCACGAGGGGCTGGCTCTCGCCCAGACGGCAGCCCCACGGGGCGCCCGTCGTTCAGGGCGGCGCTCCCCGCTGTGACAAGGACGGGGACTACCAGTGGAGGCGTACGAGTCAAGGACTTGGAACGGGCAGGCGAATTGCAGCATCGTTGATGCATCCTGGGTTTGGGGAAGTGAGAGGGGGCCGGCCATCTCAGAAGGGACGGAAGGCCTCCAGCGTTCCGAGAAATTTCCTGAGCCTTCTCCGATGACATAGACAAAGTCTCAAAGGCCAAAAGGATTCTGAGAAGCCCCGCCGCCGGTTGGGAAGGCCTGCTCCTTCTCGCTTTCCCCTGGGCCCGCCGCCGAGACTTGGAACGGGAATGCGCATTGCAGCATCATGGATAACCCTTGGGTTACTCTGGTCCTCCCTCCTCTCCTCCTTCTCCTCCAGCCTCATCCTCCTCCTCCTCCTCCTCCATCTCTTCCTCCTCCTCCTCATCATCATCATCTTCTTCAGCAGCAGCAGCAGCAGCAGCATCCTCCTCCTCCTGCTCCTCTTCCTCTTCCTCCTCAT
>CAUYUJ010008624.1:210000-247500 GCA_963575745.1 Prorocentrum cordatum | reverse complement strand
CCTCGGTGGAGCTCCCGATGGAGCCACGACACGCTGTCCTGGGTGGCGTTGACGCATGCGGCCTGTGCCACTGGAGCCTTCGGTGGAGCTCCCTATGGGGCCAGGAAACGCTGTCCTCGGTGGCGGTGACGCATGCGGCCTGGGCCAGTGGAGTCTTCGGTGGAGCTCCGTCTGGGGCCACGAAACGCTGTCCTGGGGGGCGCTGGCGCATGCGACCGGTACCACTGGGGCATTCGGTGGAGCTCCCTATGGGGCCACGAAACGCCGTCCTGGGTGGCGTTGACGCATGCGAACGGTGCTACTGGGGCCACGAAACGCTGTCCTGGGTGGCGGTGACGCATGCGGCCTGTGCCACTGGAGCCTTCGGTGGAGCTCCCGATGGAGCCACGACACGCTGTCCTGGGTGGCGGTGACGCAGGCGGCCTGTGCCGGTGGAGCCTGCGGTGGAGCACCCCATGGGGCCACGAAACGCTGTCATGGGTGGCGTTGACGCATGCGGCCTGTGCCACTGGAACATTCGGTGGAGCTCCGTCTGGGGCCACGAAACGCTGTCCTGGTTGGGGGAGACGCATGCGGCCTGTGCCATTGGAGCCTTCGGTGGAGCTCCCTGTGGGGCCACGAAACGCTGTCCTGGGTGGCGTTGACGCATGCGGCCTGTGCCACTGGACCCTTCGGTGGAGTTCCTTATGGGGCCGCGAAACGCTGTCCTGGGTAGCGCTGACGCATGCGGCCTGTGCCACTGGGGCCTTCGGTGGAGCTCCCTATGGGGCAACGAAACGCTGTCCTGGGTGGCGGTGACGCATGCGGCCTGTGCCACTGGAGCCTTCGGTGGAGCTCCCTATGGGGCCACGAAACGCTGTCATGGGTGGCGTTGGCGCATGCGGCCTGTGCCACTGGAGCCTGCGGTGGAGCTCCCCATGGGGCCACGGAACGCTGTCATGGGTGGCGTTGACGCATGCGGCCTGTGCCACTGGAGCCCTCGGTGGAGCTCCCCATGGGGCCACGAAACTCTGTCCTGGGTAGCGCTGAAGCATGCGGCTTGTGCCACTGGGGCCTTCGGTGGAGCTCCCTTTTGGGCAACGAAACGCTGTCCTGGGGGCGTTGACGCATGCGGCCTGTGCCACTGGACCCTTCGGTGGAGTTCCTTATGGGGCCACGAAAACGTGCGAGTGGTGTGCCAAAATGATGGACATGTGAAGAGCAGCGGCAAGGAGGGGGAGGAGGGGGGAGTGAGCAGCGGGGAGGAAGGAAGGGGCAGCGGGAGGAAATGAGACGAGGGGCGCTCTCTCTTCAAAACGAGGACTCAACACCACAGGATGATGGGAAAAACAAGCGGGTGATCGGGGGTGCATGACCCTTGGGACACCAGGGAAACACCGGGAAGCGCTCGCCCAAGGCAAAAGTGCGAAGCACTTTATGGTGGCGTAAGCACCAATCTGAAATTGCACGTGCAGTCGGAAGTGTAGTGCGATTCCAATCAATGCAATGCGGGAGGCTGGAGGGCGAGACCGAAGTGAAGCTGGGAGATCGGTTTCGTTCTCAGATTGTGTCGTGCGTGACATGCGTGCGGGCGAGGCGAGGCGAAGCTGCGCGAAATGCTGACCTAGCTAGGCCCAGGTCACGCCAAAATGAACCGCGTCCTGGTCCTCTGGGGCGTGCGCCGGGTTGTCCAATGGTTGTCCCATGGTTGTCCCGTTGTTGTCCCAAGGTTGCTCCACGGCTGTCGCATGGTTGTCTCGTGGTTGTCCCGTGGCTGTCCTGTCGTTGTTCCGTGGTTGCTCAATGGTTGTCCCGCGGTTGTCCAAGGGTTGTCCCGCGGTTCTCCCCGCGGTTGTCCCGTGGCTGGTGCACATGTATGCCGCATGGTTGCCCGTGGCTGTCACCGAATATGTCCCGTGATTGTCCCATGGTTGTCCTGAGACTGTCCTGTGTCTGTCACGTCTTTAGATAGACAGTCAAACCGAAACATGGATAGTGAAATCAATATGCGTAATATAAATGAGGCCGATAGACCGAGAAATAGTGATATCAATAGAGAGGTAGACCGACTGATACGCAGGTAACACTAATTATGGGTAGATTGGAGAGGCCCGTGTCTTTCGAGATCGACAAATATGTTGGTAGTGGGATCGATGGGCGGATAGTGAAAGCAATCGGCAGAGAGAAATATAGAGACATTCGAAATATCGATATCGGCATCGGTCGAACAATCGCAGATCCGACCCGACGCCAATCGCATACCGCAAGCTGCACCCATCCCTCCCCAAACCTCCTTCTCACCCCGAACGGTGGTCCTTCAGGTATGGGCACATTTGGCGTTTCCGAGAGCGCTGACCAGTAGCAAATCATAACAAACAAACTCGTCCTGGCCATTGCGATTCTAAACAGTTCCTCTTCTTCAACTCCTCGTGAAACCGATCTGAAATGAGAACGTGCAGGATACGCTATTGCTGCTGAGCCCAGATGGGCAGCAGGGAAGAACGGTCAGATGAGACGCACCCTACTGGCTCCAATCAGCTCCCACCCCCTTGCCACTCGTCTCAAATTGAATATACATTGACCTGGTTGAACGGGTTAAACCGCAATCATGCATGCACGACTACGATGACAAAATGCAGGCAGCACCTCATCCAGGGAGGCTGCTGTGGCGAGCCTCGCTTGACTGGCACCCTGACTCAACCCCCGCTCACCCACCCATCATCCTAAATGCTCCCCCAAACTGTCGCTAGCGAACGCGACGGCAAAGCGCGGACGGGATGTCCAGGCACAGGGAGGGGTGAGGTGAGGAGCTGGATGGCTGGGGAGGTCACCGTGAGATGGAAACACATGTCACAGTGTTGGTGCGTGCGCGTGCATCGCAGTGTTTCGCTGAAGCACATCACATCCCCCGTCTGCTCGCTCTCCCAGTCCTGCTCGTGACGCAGGCGTCCACCACAGCGCGGCCCGAAAGGAAGGGCAGGGGGGTGCACGACTGCATTTCATAAACGCATGTTTGGATCGGTCATATACGAAACTGTGATCCCGGAGGGGTGCCATCGCGGAAAGGCCGGTACAGCCCAAATGGATGTGCCAGGAGAAATATGAACTTGCGCTGTCCGCTGCTCCTCTCCTCCACCCCCTCCCATCACTCCAGTCCCTGGCCCCTCCTCCTCCTCCTCCTCCTCTCCTCCTCCTCCTCCTCCTCCTCCTCCTCCTCCTCCCTCCTCCTCCTCCTCCTCCTCCTCCTCCTCCTCCTCCTCCTCTCGTCATTTGAAAATGCGCACGCCCATGACGGCGGGTCGGGAGAGGGAGGAGCTTAAAGAAAGAAGGGAAGGGCCCAGACGAAGCGAACTACGTGATAGGCTCAGGCTGGGCTATCTCTTTGCCTCGGCTGTCTGGTATTCGAGCTCGCGGAGGTTACGAAGCTCGTTGCTTAATTCGTGCTTGCATGATTTGGATATTTTGCCGCGGGAGCCTGCACTGACCCTCCCATAGTCGTTGCAGACGATAAGCGTCAGGCCTGTGCCTGTGACATGCGACTGCATGAGGACATACTTGCGTGCCGTGGATGTATCCACTATGTCCTGCAGTGCTGCAGGCAGCTCTTTGCATTAGTTTTGGTACGGAGTGCCACCCCCGTGAGACGGAGGCGGCATACAATAGGAGCTGCCTTTCCGAGCAGGCTGGCGCGACGCAGCGAAGGGCCTCGGTGCTATTTCCCGGGGCATTTTATCCAAGGAAGGCCATACCTCCGAGCTCGGCGGCCACAGTCCCCACGCCTTGCCCGCGAAGAACAAGAGCGCTTCATATAAAGTCACTGCATGCACCTGCTCCTCGACCACGTGCTGGGGTAGCGACTGGTTGGCTGCGGCTTGACTGGCGTGCCAGTCGGAGAACCGATTCCCTATCATGTGCCGGGCGTCTTCGGCCGAGGTGGCCTAGGAATCGTCCCTGTGCGCTTTGGTCTTCAGCAAGGCAGGCCAACTGTCTGCCACGGCGGCATCGGCGAGCTCTGGCCAGTACCTCGCGACTTCTGTTTTGCATGACAGCGCGGAAGCTGGGAAAGGGGCCTACAAACAAGGACTGACAGTCCACAACGATTGGGTTTGTCCTGGGTCCCTCGGACTACATTTTGGCTAGCACTAGGCTCGCATGCTCCGCATGCGCCGGGGTTTGGTCAAGCATTGCAGAGAGCGCAGCGCGAATCTAGTAGTCGATGCTGCCTTGCCCCGTAAGCTGCACCATTGAATCTCCCCCCCTGCTGATATGCAGGGCGCTGGGCTTGAGGGCGCTGCCATCCGCGTAAAAGGGCCCATCGCCCTCGAATTTGGCAGGCTCCACGGGACCATCTGCCGACAATTGCTCGAACTCCCAATGGGGCACTGGCGGGTCGACTGTTGGTCGGCTCGCCCAAAGTACGGAAAATAATGGGTCTTTTGGGCCCTGCCTCAACGCTTCTTCAGCGAGTTCTGTGGCCAAGGAGTCACGTAGCTCAGGACCACGCACGCACTCCCAAATGCGGTGGGAAGTGGCGTTGGGCCTGCCGCAGCAAGTGCAAGTGTCGCCATGGTCAAACCCCCTTTGTTGAGGTCGGGACCCTGTGACGCGACAGCCACGAAATCTGCGCGCACCAGCTGGGTCTCGTAGAGGGCGAGGTCCTTAGATGCTTTTCCCATCAGAAGCCGCCGTCTTTGAAGGAGTGGTCCAGGCATCTGCGCCCGACGTATGTTAAGAGATTTGCTTCCTTCAGATCGCGCGCACTTTGGGGATCGTCAAGAACACTGCATCGATCACCGATTGCCCTCCGGAACTGGGCGGGCCGTTCCGCTTTCCAGCTCGCTTCGCCCAGCCACAGAAGCACGTGGCTGATTGGCCCCCTTAGTTTCCCAAGACATGTCCTCTTCGTCGTCGTTTTGAGCTGGGCTTGCGCAGAAACAAACGCACGGCGAAGTTCAAGAATGGCGCGTGCGCCGGCATGCTTGGTTGGGTTGCTCTTACCGAGGGGCAGCGGTCATCCACCACTCCTGGCACTAACGCCCAATGGAACCACAAGCCAGTTAAGTGGGTCGCTTTCCCGCTGATAGAAGCCCACCTACAGTTTCGTTGCTCGCGAGGCTTCATGTGCACCGCAGGCCTGGTCTGAGCAGGCCCCAAAAAACCACAAGTAAGTGCAGAGTGCAGCGAGCTAGCTGGCGCCATGGCTGGGGTTGCGCACTGGTTCCGAAGAGGATGACCAGTGCCCAGAGACCCCCAGGCGGGCGGCCCCCCTCTGGCAGCCGATCTGCCTGCGGGGCCGCGCCAGCAGCACGGCCAAGGCTCCGCAGAACGGAAACGAAGCTGCGCGGCAGGCAGACCTCGGTGGACGCAGAAGTTTGGCCTCCAGCGCCCGTGCGCCTCAAGAGTTGCAGGAACAGAAGGACAGAGCAAGCAATTGTGCTAAAGCAACGATCGAAACCGCGCCCGCGTGGCTTTCATATAAGTCGTCGGAATCCCCCCCCCCCCGCCCCGACCCCCGCCCCCCACTCGGGCGGCCCCTCGCAGCTCTGAGCAAACGCTGCACCTTGGACTGGAAGGCGCCCGCAGGAGCAGGACGCGGCACGGGCACCAGCGGCGCCACATCCTATGCCTGAGCCAGGGACTCCCTCACACTCCTGGTAACCGAACGGTCGTCAAAGGCGCCTATCTCTTCAGAGGAGCCCGCGGCGCTACCACCCTGACCGCTATGTTCTCGGCCTTCGGCATGGCACACAGCGGCTCTGGAGCACCATCAGCGGCCACCAGAGGAGGGCTGCTGAGGACGTCGGAACGTCGCCGAACAGAAGAGCTGAGGGCCCCCCCCTCGGCTTCAAGGGGTACAGAGGCTGGCTGAGGAGGCGCCGCACTCGATAAACTACTCGCTTGATGCAGCGTTGCAGATCTGACAAGAGCGGCCGCGATTCCTTCTACTCGGCGATCTTCGCTCGCAGAAGGGAAATCAGGCGCTGGGCCTCGGGCGCGCAGCATTGGGGCAGGCTCCGCGCCGTCGCGACGGAGGCCCTCGGAGCTCACGCGCACCAGATGATTCCTAGGGCCAGGGTGCTGGCCCTTCAATATGCGATTCCATCTAGTCCTCTGCCCAGGCTCAAGCTTCCTCAACCAGCGACCATTATGCATATTGATCTTCAGAGGTGCGCCGACATATACAAATGCTGCACAACTCACACAAACCAAACGAAGTGCTAGCGTCAAAACAAGCTAGCGCCGCAATGCTGTGATCATTGTCGGAAGCCTTGCCAAGATCAATGGACCTAGACTCGGCGCTGCACAACCGAGTAGGTGCCGACTCAGCGCGAAGATTCCGACCTAGCTTGCAGCATGCCATGCGCCTCCATCCCCTCGCCATCCGCTGGAATTGGCAGAGCTCTTCGGCGTTGCGGCCTGCTGCAGGCTGAGCCGCGCACTGGACCTCGCATTGCCCATTCAAAGCGGGGAAACAACCGAGCAGCTTCATGGCAAGAATACAGAAACAACTCGCAAAACTGACGCGTGCATTAATTATTTCATGCAGCTCGGGACCCGCCTCCGGGTGCAAAACCGCTGCAACTGTCGCCTCAAGGTCGCGAATGACAGCGCAACTCCACTCTGCTCGACGGAGTTCTTTGATGGCGCGAGTGGAGCAGCTGCCGTCTATGAAAAGATCCCCGCTGACATCCCCGATGTCAGGCGGAGCGCTGGAGTGCCGCGCGACCAACCAATGCCTTCGGCTAAAGGGGGGGCATCGCCAGGGCGGGGGGGGGGGCCTCCGGCCACAGCGAAAAGGAGGTTGCGATCCCCCACGAACCTATCGACGTCAACGAGGATCCCAGGGTCGACGAGCGTTTCTCTCTCGTTGCAGGCGCGGGCACTTCCAGTTACGATGAAGAAAAAGTCTGGGCTGCCGCGTCCCAGCGGACAGTCTGGTGGGCAATCATCTCCTTTGCCTCGAACGTTTTGTCGAGTCAGGATCGCCCCGCAGGAAGCTGCCCAGAATATGCCCTTCTCGAGGGCCGCGCGCTCGCTGGGGCGAGGACACTTGGCCACGAGGTCGCAGCGCGCACGACCAGGAACAGAGTTTGTCTCCCCGACGCCCTGCTCTAGGCGTCTCAAAACGGCGCCCCCGAGGGGGATCTTAGGGGGCCCAGGGCTTTGCGGGCGAGGGCAGACGAGTCCCCTTGGTCGCTGACCATCGCGGCAGAATGAGCCACCCCCCGACCGAGTTGCCCAAGGCTCTTTCGCGCAGCGGAAGCGGGGCCCGCGACGCTGCGCCCAATCCTGGAGGGGGGGGGGCACGCCCTCCCCAAAGCCGAGCGCAAAACAGAAAAGCTTAAAGTCGACTGGTGGGCATCCACGCGGGCGCGCCACGCTTCTATGTGCCATCGGATGATTGGCGCAACTCGGACCATCCAGGTCGGGCCCTGTTCGAGAAGGAGGAGGACGGGGGGCCATCGATGTCTAGCCGCAGGCTCGAGCGCAGAGGCAAACGTCGCCGCGGCGAAAAAAAAAAGCCCACCAGTCGACGCCCCGCTGATCTCGGCGGCCGCGGAGAAGGGCGCAGCGACCCGAATATCGCGGGCTCTGCGCCCGATCGCTCTCTGAAGGCGCCCCTGGCGCTTCGCTCGAGCACCCGCTTTCCGCCCGCGATGTTTCGCCTGGACCCCCGTGCTCGGCGTCGGAGAGGCCGCCCGCTAGCGTCGCCCGCGCCTAAGTTGGCGGCGATTGCATAGAGCGGGCCTGTCACACACGCCCCAATCTACGCCTGGACGTCTAAGCCGAGATCCCCGTCGAAGCAGAGCCACACGGCCAATGTCCAATTGCCCGCGCTTGAATTTCCAAGGGGGCAAGGAGGCAATGCATCGCCGCAGCTCCTGCGCCCCGCCAAGCGAAACCGCGCGTCGCCGCGCCGCGGGCGAGCCCTCTGGCCGAACTCCGCCAAGGAAAAGTCTCGCCATGGATGCTCTCGTTTAGGTGCCGCTCATCTTCTTTGACCTGCCCATCTTGGCGTTTCAGATATAATATAGCAGCCCTTTCTGCCGGACTGGCTGTCCGCTTTACCTCGGCGCGCTTGTCGCGCGCAGCATCGCATCCAGTCGGCGACGTTCCGTCAGGGAGTGCCGGCGCGCCCCTTCTGACGCTTGCGAACCATGTAAAATACGCGAGGAAGGTTGACCACAAGGCAAAGCTTCGGCTGTGCAAGCGCGATCAGATGATCGACGACCTGCCCACGCACGCTGACAATCAAAAATTAGGAACATCGACTACGCCTGCGACGTCGCCGACCCACGCCGCCAGGGCGAGGTCGTCGACGCGCAAGCTGCGCCCCGCATAAGGCGCAGAAGTTTTGTCCATTATGGGCACCGCGAAAGCCTTCGCTTCGCGCGTAGCGGGGAATGCCCCAGCTATTACGCCGTCGCCAGGGTAGAGCGGGCCCGAGATCACGCCGGATGCACCTGGCATTAGACGTCGCGGCCACTTGCGCACGCGAATGCCATCATCCAAGATGCACGCTGGAAGCGTTACTTCATGCCCGCGTTGACGCAGCAGGCGGTAGGGCACAACGTCGTAGAAGGACTTCAAGTCCCACAATGACAGAGAGACGCAGTACCCTTGCTTGTTCGCCTGCGCCCCTGCTCGCGCGGACTGCTGCTGGACGGCGCCCTCCGGCCCTCAGCCTTGGCCGAAAACTCTACGCCCGTGCCTGCGTCGGCCTCCCAGGCGCGGCGCCGTCGACTGAGCGGTCGCCCATAGAGGCGGATGAAAGCCGCGAGGAAGCCGTGGACGTGCTGGCCTCCGCCCTCGCGATTTGGGCCGGCCGGATGAGGGCGGAGAGCAATGGGGCGGGGGCCTCCCCGAGCGCCGCTTTGACCGTGAAAAAGCAACACCTGCGCTCGGAGGCAGCTTTCTGACAGCAGGGAATAGCGGCGAGTATGGAACCCGTCTGGCCGGCAGGTCCTGCGCTTGAGTTTGCGACGCCGTCTGGCCAAGTGCTCGGGGGGGCCGCGGGAGGAACTGGATCCCTGATGGAACCGCTGAATTGAGACTGCTTCTTCGAAGAGGAATTCCATTTTTTTCTCCATGCGCCGACGTGAGCTCGGGCAGCGAGGAGCGGCCCCC
This sequence comes from Prorocentrum cordatum, assembly GCA_963575745.1. NCBI lineage: Eukaryota > Dinophyceae > Prorocentrales > Prorocentraceae > Prorocentrum > Prorocentrum cordatum. Next base: position 238,392 of record CAUYUJ010008624.1, on the reverse strand, counting down.
TCATTTCAGCAGGAGCTGCTCCATTTCAAATTCCGCCTTCCCCTTCAGGCGCCATCGCCCATGGGATCCTCTATCTTCCCGGGACTGCCCCCGCCACCCCCCGCAAACTGTTCGGCGCCATCGGTCGCCGCGCCCTTTTAAAAGCCCCTGGAGGCCACGCGAGGCAATGAGAATAGCGTCCAGGATCTCTCTCCCTTATCTTCTGTTACGTAGTTAGCCCCAGAGGTTTCGCGCTACCCAGCGAAGGAGATCATGCCATGCGCTGGCCGGCAACGACCATGAATTCACGAGGCGGCTCTCCACGCGATGGGAGATTGCACGATATCAACAACAAGTTGTAGAGGTAGGGAGGGAATCCAGCACCCTCGGGCAATGCGCAACACAACGAAGCTATTTCTTGCACTTGGTTGCCCATCCAACACCAACACATCGCCCGCTCGGAACCGACGATGTTCTGAACATTTGCGTCTTTAGAAGTCGCCGAAGTGGTACTCGCATGAACTCGAGCGGTTGGCCAGGCGACTTGCCTCCATGGTCTGTTCGGGCTACCTGTTGATGCTCATGGCCAGCCGGGTCGACCCATTTGCCATGGGCAGTACCAAATAAATTGGTGCCGATCCTCTGTGTATCTGCATGGGTGCCCGCTGTCCAGATCACGCCGTCTGCATCGGTCTTGCTGGTCGCGGAATAATGCAGGTTCTCGGCCAAGTTGGTCGTAGTTCGTCGTAGGAGTAAAGCTGCGGCGCTGGTCTCACGGCCTTGTCTGCGGGCTACTGCTAGTACTTCTTGGCCACCTGCACATTGTTGTCGCGCGTGCATGCCTTCAGCTGAAATTCCACGGGCCTGCGTGGAGACAGCGGCTTGTCCAGAACGGTGCCGAAACGCTTGATGAGGTGGGAGAGGAGGGTGCCCATGATGAAGAGATCGGTTATAGTCTTGGGGCCTGCTTGGATGCAGGTGGGGCATTGAGGGGTCTGCCGGCGCCTTCAGACACCAATCGAACAGGTTAAACGTGACCTGGGCATCAAGCTCGTTCGGCGGATTGTTGGAGCCGCCGCCGACCATACATTGATGTCCATATTCGATCGCATATTGGCCTATCGTGTGAAGTATACCCCCGCTGATCTTCGCAAAACCCTCCTAACCTTTGAAGTAGCAAGAACGGATTGGATATCCAAGGATGCCGCTCGCAGAGAGCATCGGCACACACTTCCAGGAGCTAGTTCTTGAAATACTGGGCGCACATACATCTGAATGCGAAAAACATAATAGCATGACGCCTGTTGTGGGCCCTTTGCTTGGGCCGGGTATTGTGGCAGAGCTGATGGCCTTCCAACCAAGAACACGCAATTGTATGCGAACGCCTTTTCAACCTTTCTGGGGAAAAAACATGCGTTCTTGAAGAAGCACCAGATCGTATGAAGAAGCACCAGATGGAGGAGCGCACGCCGCTCCTCCCTCACCCACATACACTTGGCATCAGTATCCGTGGGTCACGTCAAGATTCGGATGTATACTGAGCATCGAAACGACCGTCCACCTTTTTCCGCCTGTGGTATGTCCTTTTGCCAATGTGGTGCCGCGCTGTTGAACAGCTTCGAAGATAGCATCTTTTGAATCGGGTGGGAGGCCTGAAAGCCCATCATCTGAGGCCAATAAACTTTGAAGCACGTTGGTGGTGTGACTGTATTGGGACATGTTCTCCTCCTCTGTGGTTTGATCCTCGCCGTCCGTGAAATTCTTGTATAATACTTCGTCGCCGTGCAAGTTGGCCAACTTGTACATGCTGTCGTATGCTGAACATAGCTGTTCTTCCTTCGGGTGGGTGTGGATGGCATGCTCCCAATTTTTGAGTTTTCGTTTGAGGTCCGACCCCGACTGAGGAACCTTTGTCTCTTCTTTCCATTCCTAGGCTCCGCGGTTGTCGGAGAGGTCGTGCTCGAATCCTTCGATATCCTGCCAGAGACTTTCAGCTCGGTGTTCTGCTTTCTGAAATTGCTCTGCAAGTTTGGCTCGCATCTCCTCAAAGTGGCGGATGTCCGCTTGTGCTTTCTCCAGCTGTCGTTGTTTCTTTTCCGGCTGGTTCTCGACTTGTTTGATTTGGGGTACCTGCCTGTCCTCGTCTTCCTTGAAGATTTGGCATGGACCCGCTGGACCAGCTGGTTGAGGAGAGCGGAAGTGGACAATGGACCGCCTCTGCCGTAGCCTTTGCCATTGTCTTTGCCGTAGCCTTTGCCGCGACCGTGTTTACCGCCTTTCCTGCCATGTACTGGGTCCTGGACGCGCCATGTCCCTTGCCTGTGCCATGACAAGCGCTACTTTCGCCATGGTGAGATTGGTCCTCCAAAAGAGTTGGGGAGATGCTCCGAGCCCCCAGTTCTGGCAAGGTTTGGGCGTTCCTTTCCCCAAGCATCTCGGGCTGGTCCGGGTGGTTGAATTCGAGGCCCAGGTAGCAGAGCATGATGGCAGTGGTAACACTGAGACTGCCACGATGGATTCTTCTTATTGCCGCAACTGCGCCAAAGAATGAGGAAGGATTGCATGCCATCGGTAGCCATTGGCTAAGATGTGGAACTTGTTAGGCTTACATAGGGTGAGTGTCAGAACCCATCCCCCACAGGTCACACAGAACACCCTGGTGTTTCGTCCTTGAGTCAAAATGGCTGAAGCCCAAATGACTCAAACCGAAATGGCTACGGAATTGCCACTGGCCTCTCTCACACTTGCCACTCGCCTCTCTCACCCTCGCTCCCTCTCTCCCTCAAGCGTGTCCGCTCCACCTCTCAGGAGAGCCTGGAATCGAATCGAAAAGTCGGATCGGCGATCGAAGTGAATCGGATCGGCGGAAAGCGGCCGCCAAGACGGGAGAAGTCGAATCTGCGGAAATCGGCAGGCTTGCCCCCCACTCAGAAATCGGAATCCAAATCGGAATCCGAGGTCGAATCGAATCGGAATCCGAAACCATCGAAATCGAGTTGAGATTCGAGTCGAATAGGAGGATTCGAACTGCGCCCTGCCTGCTCCTCCCATTGAGAACGAGGGGACCGTCGCCCTGGCGGAGAGCTCGCGAGACGGACTCCTGCGCCCGAAGGCTGCCACCACCTCGGCCGGGTCCTTGCCGTGGGAGCGCGCAACGTCGACGATGCCCTGGCAGGGGCCGCAGAAAGCCTCTATGGCTCCTGCTCTGGTCGGGGATCGTTTCGGGTTCGAGGTTCGAGGTCTTCTGCGGCTTTCCAGCCTCGGGATGCGCTCCAGCCGCTGAGCCTCTCCGAGGGCGCTGTGGGGGTGCCTGGATCGTCCCGAACGGCCCACTGCCGCGGGCACTCCCTCCCCGTAACCCATCGTGCTGCATGCGCCGGGCATAACCCGGCGCCTCTCAGCGCACCCTCGGAGGCGCGCCCAGGAGGAAAAGAGAGCGAGAGGGCGAGAGAGGGCATGCTTCTCCAAGGGCGGCGGGGCTTCTCAGAAGCCCTCGCGTCTTCGGTGAGGGCGGGGGAAACTTCTCAACGGCCGGGGGGCGTCCGAGCCTTCTGATGAGGCCCGCCCCCTGAATTCCCCCTCCCCCATGCGCGCCGCCGACACGCGATCTTGAAGAGCATCTGAATAGCAACTAGCAATCATCGCCCGGCCTGCTGGCGTGCGCCTCGACCGAAGAGGTCTTCAAGGTCTGCTGGGCACGAGCGTAGAAAGGTCCTTCAACAGGCAGGGCGGTCACCAACACGAGTCAGGATGCACGCGCAACATCGCCATCATCATTCGCCATCCCAGCGGGCCCACAGCGCCACCAAGAAGCGTGCGGATTCGCTATCGGGGTCTATCGCCGATCCATTGGCGATGTACCACCGATTTCAGCTCGATGCCGCCCCCCCCCTGAGCTGGTCCCCCCTAACGTTTCCCCTGAGGGTCAGGGTAGGACGTCACCCTCCGAAGCCTCCTCGGATGGCCGCACGAGTCGCGGCGTAGCCTCTGGCGAATGGTCTGGGTCGAAGGGCACCCTCCGAAGCCTCCTCGGGTGATGGTGAAGGCGTGCTCGGTCAACAAACCCGAGGGGCACCGGGATTCCAAAACGCGCGAGGGCGCCGTGGGTTCCGCCCGGCAGATCGTCCGCAGCACAGGTGCGTTCTCCGACGTGGAGGAGCCTCAGAAGACTCCTGGACATACAGGAAGGGGGGCGCACAATGACATACTAGTACAATATGTCCTCCTCGGAGGCGTGCGTCAGATCCGAGCATATAGTACAAACGTATTGTAGTATATTGTTGCCCGGACGATATGGTCAGAAAGCGTCCGCCAACGAGGCTATACTGTGAGGTTTCTCGGCACGCGCGTCGCCCCTGGGGGAGACGCACACGTAGTTTTAGTACGGTGGGGTGACGTCGAAGAATGGCTGCTGAACTCAAGAACGATTCAGGAGGAACGAAACCCCTGTTCTTCCAAGCCGAGCCGTGAAATCCGAGGGAACGGCCGCACAATCCGAAGGAGTAATTACCGAAGGGGCTCGCAACTAAAAAAAAAAAAAAAAAAAAAAAAAACATGGAACGCACGCAACCGTAAGGAACCACCGAGTCCTTCCGGCCTCGAACTGGACATTTTTTCAGAGAACTAACTGTGGGTATAGTCTTCCAATGTTCACGCAGTCCACGACCCACACGGCTCTAAGAGGACTCTAACAGGCTCACAGGTGGTGTCAAGATGCCCCCAAGGAAGACCCAAGAGGGCACCAAGAGCCTCCGAAGGAGCTCACAAAAACATTCCCGTTGACCTGCATAATATGTGTCGCTCCTCCTGCCTGAAGCGACAGGGAATTCGCGGCTGCTAGAAAAGACGTTTCGATCGATATTGCACTTCGAGGGGCGTGCCACTGTCGCGGGCAAAAGAGGAAATGGGCCCAAAGTTGCAACTAAAAACTCAACAAGGTGTCCCAGCAGCGATGGGCTAGGCGCGAGACACCTGCATCGAGCAAGGGCTGGCTGTTGCAAGACACTCGTGATCGTCACCACGTCTGTGTTCATCTCCCAGCGCTTCGCGCTATGAACGGCGCGAAGCGCAGTCATCGCTGTGCCCCCGCGGCTCAGAATCAAGTGGCGAGAGAAGAGAGAGAGGGAAGATAGGATGAGAAAAGAGAGGGTGTGAAGAGAGAGGGTGAGAGACGGGGGGGAGGGGAGCAAGGGGACAGAGGGAGCTGAAGCAAGCGGGGGGGGGGCTGTCGCTGCCGCCGCCGCTTCCTTGAGCGTCGCTTAACCGATCCTTACCCTCAGTGGCGTGGCCTTGGCCCCACTGGCCGCCTTACCCACCTAGGCGGGGATATGTGTCTGTTCCTTCAGCTTTCGCGGGGCCTATCCCCACCAGAGGGTGGCCTGGTGGGGCTGAACACAGCGGGAGGGGGGATTTGAACGTGTCTGTTTTTCGCGATAGTGGGCGTTACGGGCCCCGGCCGCCCCCCCTACTCAAGTAACCTCACGATTCATGCTGACCTCCGAGGTGTCTCCGGGTATTCCAAAAAGCCCGCGCGAAACGTGACGTCACCGGTCCCGCCCCCTCTCCGTCCAGTGCCCCAGTAACGTCCATTGCCCCGGAAACGCGTGAGCCTTTTTTTTAACGCTCACGCTAGTCGATGGCCCTGCTGGCAGGGCTCGTCCTAAACGATGTCTTCCGTGTTCCAGTTGTTTTTCCCCACCCTCTTTTCGTTTTTTTCCTCACTCCTCCTCTCCTCTCTGCTCTCGACGCCGACAGCTACTGCTGTTGGGCCGTGTCCTACGCCAGCCAGAACATTCGGACATGCGAGAGGTCACGTTCAAGCCGGGCCTCCCTTTTCTCCCCGCCACCGACAGATACGTCCGCCGAGTTGGAGCACCCAGGAAGGAATGGATTCGGAGTGTACTGCCCGACGCAATCCGCCTGGCAGGGGACAGTTTCCGACTTCAAGATGCAGTGAGTGACGCCTCCACATGGCGCCAAAGAGTGCGCCATGCATGTTTGCATAATTGATCTGCCGGTATGCACGCCCATGGGCTGCCACAGCCTACGGCACGAGCGAGCGCGAGCGAGCCCTCGCCATCCCTTGGGGGCTGCGATCTGCGAAACTGTCGCCACGTGCGAGGGCTGCTGGGGGGGGGCCAACATGATGGGTACTCGCCGCAGATTCAGATTAGACCCCGCCATCCCTGGGGGTCTGCGATCTGCGAAACTGTCGCCACGTTCGAGGGCTGCTGGGGGGGACCAGCATAGTGGGCACTCGCCGCAGACTCAGACTAGACCTCGCCATACCTGGGGGGCTGCGATCTGCGAAACTGTCGCCACGTTCGAGGGCTGCTGGGGGGGCCCAGCATAGTTGGCATTCGCCGCCGATTGTGGAAGCACGCGCGGCTGCACCTCGACAAAAACAAATGTTCGACGCGTGTTATAGTCCGCCGATCTGGCGTGTGAGTTTGTGAGAGCGTGGGCTTGAGCTCGCTCAAGCTTCGCTCTGGAGCGGGGGGGGGACTAATTCCAACGGAATTCACTGAACGCACAAGCTCTGGAGAGGGGGGGGGACGCTTCGCTCTGGAGAGGGGGGGGGGGGCGAGGGGGCGAATTCCAACGGAATTCACTGAACGCACAAGCTCTGGAAGGGGGGGGGGGGGGGGGGAATTCCAACGGAATTCACTGAACGCACAAGCCTCCGGGAGGGGGGGGGACGAATTCCAACGGAATTCACTGAACGCACAAGCTCTGGAGAGGGGGGGGACGCTTCGCTCTGGAGAGGGGTGGGGGGGGGACGAATTCCAACGGAATTCACTGAACGCACAAGCTCTGGAGAGGGGGGGGGCACATTCCAACGGAATTCACTGAACGCACAAGCCCCCCGCCTCCCACACATACCCACTTCCCTCTCTCCGAAAAGCATTTTCATTTCTCCCCCCCCCCGACACCCCACCAAAAAATAGACACCACCCCCTTCCAGGACACGCCCCCCCTTTCCGACATGTCCCTTTCCGCTCTTCCGCTTTCTCTCCTACAGATCCCCCCCTCTCCCACAGACACTCCCCCCCCACTCCGACAGACCCCCCCCCTCCAGGACAGACCTCACCTTTCCAAGAAATCTCCTTCCTTTTTTCGAACAGAGCCTCTGTCCTCGCCGTTCAGGCCCGGGAGGCAGGAGAGGGGCGAGGAGGTTGACGCCATTCAGGCCCGGGAAGGAGGGGCGGGGGGGCTGACGCCATTCAGGCCCGGGAGGCAAGAGGGGGGATGCTTCGCTCTGTCTGTGGAAACGAAAGAAGGAAGGGGCTGACGCCTTTCAAGCCAGGGAGGGAGGAGGGGGGGCTGACGCCATTCAGGCCCCGGAAGGAGGAGGGGGGGGGGGTCGCTCTGTCGGGGGGGTGGGGGGCGGGAGGGAGGAGGTGGGAAGGGGGAGCTTCGCTCTGTCGGGGAGGGGGCTGACGCCATTCAGGCCCTGGAAGGAAGAGGTGTGTGTGGGGTGGGGGGGGGGGGCGGGCGCCATTCAGGCCCGGGACGAAGAGGGGTGCGGGGGGGGAACGCCATGGGGCAAGGGAAGGAGGGGAGGGAGGGGGGATTGACGCCATTCAGGCCCGTGAAGGAGGGAGTGTGTGGGGGGGGGGGCTGACGCCTATCAGGCCCGGGAGGGAGAAGGGGGGGAGGGGGGGTTCGCTCTGTCCAGGGGGGGGGGACGCCATTCAGGCCCGGGAGGGAGGAGGGGTGGGGGGGAGGCTGACGCCATTCAGGCCTGGGAGGGAGAAGGGGGAAGAGCGGGGGCTTCGCTCTGTCGAGAGGGCGGGTGGGGGGCTGACGACATTCAGGCCAAGGAAAGAGGAGGGGTGGGGGAGATGGGGGTGGGCTGACGCCATTCAGGCCCGGGGGCTGACGCCGTTCAGGCCCGGGAGGGAGGGGTGTGGGGGAGGGGGGGGGCGCTGACGCCATTCAGGCCCGGGAGGAGGAGGGGGGAGGGGGGCTTCGCTCTGTAGGGGAAAGGGGGAGGGGGGGGGCTGACGTCATTCAGGCTTGGGAGGGAGGGTGGGGGGAGGCGGCTGACGCCATTCAGGCCCGGGAGGCACGAGGGGGGGGAGGCTTCGCTTTGTCTGTCGGGGCGGGGGGAGGGGGGCTGACGCCATTCAAGCCCGGGAGGGAGGAGAGGGGGAGGGGGGAGGGGGCTGACGCCATTCAGGCCCGGGGGAAGGGGGAGGGGGGCTTCGCTCTGTCGGGGGAGGGGGAGGGGGGGGGCTGACGCCATTCAAGCCCGGGAGGCCCGGGAGGGAGGAGGGGGGGAGGGGGAGGGGGGGGGGGAACGCCATGGGGAGGAGGGAGGAGGGGAGGAGGGGAGGGGGCTGACGCCATTCAGGCCCGGGAGGAGGGTGGGGGGGGGGGGCTGACGCCATTCAGGCCCGGGAGGGAGGAGGGGGGGGGGAGGGGGGGGGGGCTGACGCCATTCAGGCCCGGAGGAAGGAAAGGTGTGGGGGGGGGGGGCTGACGCCATTCAGGCCCGGGAAGGAGGGGGGGTGGGGGAACGCCATGGGAGGGAGGAGGGGCAAGGAGGGGGGACTGAAGCGATTTCGGCCCGGGAGGGGAGAGAGGAGGTGGATGGGGGGGGGGGGGCTGACGCCATTCGGCCGGGGGGGGGGAGGGGTTTCGCTCTGTCGGGGGGGGGGGGGGCTGACGTCATTCAGGCTTGGGAGGGAGGTTGGGGGGGGGGGCTGACGCCATTCAGGCCTGGGAGGGAGGACGCGGGGGGGGAAGGCGGGAACGCCATGGACAGGAGAGGAGGGGGGGGGAACGCCATGGCTGACGCCACTCAGGCCCGGGAGGAGGAAGTCCGGGGAAGGGGGGGAGCTGACGTCATGGCTGACGCCATTCAGGCCCAGGAGGGGGATCTGGAGGGGTGGGAGGGAAGGAGCCCTGACGCCATGGCTGACGACATTCAGGCCGGGGAGGAAGAAGTCGGGGAGAGGCGGGGGCTGACGCCATGGCTGACGCCATTCAGGCCCGGAAGGCGGGAGGGGACATCCCATGGATTTGGCTGTTCACGCGAGATCGTCACTTTCGAATATCCGACGGTTGCCCAAACGACTTCAACATTTCTATATTATGAGGATGTCTCGAGCGAGTGTTCTTTTTTAAAACATAGAAGGTCCTCCGTTGTAAGCAGAATCGGTAGCCCCCCAGATCGGCGGTACTGGCCGGAGGCCACTAGAATATCTAATGGTTATATTGTTTACACACTGTTTGGCTGAACGAAGCAGAGCGCAGTAGGATCGATGCTTTTCAGGTGCATTGCTTGCGCGGGATTTCGGGCATAGCACTCGTACATAAGCCGCAGTAGTGATGAATATGTTTTAGTTGCGCTCAGAAACTGAACAACATACTGGCGCGCAGGCCGCTGAAATTTCATGGGACACATTGCCCTGATGCCAGGGAACACCCCCGTGCGCAGGTGCATTGTCCAGCCCGGTAAAATTGGACCTCGTGCAGGCTGGGGTTCGCCGGAGGGGTCGGCCCCGCAACGCGTGGAATTTTCAGGTGTACGACCTTGCTTGTCAGACGGCCGGCGGCGAGGAAGCCTTGCACGCCTTGTGAAATCAAGGGCTGAACGCTTACATTTGATGCACGAGTTTTAGGATCCTGGTTTTGATATTGGGTGTTGCAAAAACTCGCACCCCGCAGCCTGCCCTCCAAGTGATGTCGTCGCTCCCTCTTCCGCCGCCCTGCGTCGCTCCTCTGCCTGCTCTCCCTCCTGCTCGTCCCTCGGGCTGTCGCCCGGGTTTCGCCCTCGTCCCCTTCCCACCTGCCGTTCCGTGTCGCCTGCCCTCCTCCTCCTCACGGCTCCGGGTTCGTCCTGGGCCCAGGGTGTCGTTCCCTCCCCTGCCTCCCTGCTGCGGCTGCGAGATGCGAACCTGTCGCCATTTTCGATGGCTGCTGGGGGTCCAACGGAATGAAGATCTACCCAGGTTCAAACTAGAGCTCGCCATCCCTGGGGGGCTGCGATCAGCAAAACTGCCGCCACTTTCGACGGCTGGTGGGGGGTCAAGCGGAGCGACGTCCTACCCAGATTCCAGTCAGACCTCGCCATCCTTGTGGGGCTGCGATCTGCGAAAGTGTCGCCGCATTCATACATCAGCAGAATCTCGAACGACACCGTGTTTCAACGGGCCGGCGCCCGCCCACTTAGCAGCACGCTCCTCTGTAGACAGCTTCATTTGCTTGGTCATATCGCCAGAAAGCCAGGTGACGACGCTGTGCGTTGCGCAGTGTTCCAGCCCTTTTCCTCCCTCCTCCTCCCCCCTCCCACCCAGAGAAAGAGGGGGCGACCACGAGCAACGTGGCCCCAGGAAGTTTACAGGCACGCCTGCGAAGCAGCTGGGGGTGTGGAGGCCCTTCCAGCGCCTTGGCAGGACACCATTTCTTCGGCTACGGCGTAGCGTGTCGCAGTCAGCAAGTATTGCGATGCCACGTGATAGTGGCTGTGTGCTCATGTGCGTTTCGCACTCAGCATTTGCTTGCTTGCTTGGAGCGTCCAGCGGTATGACGCCCCACACAAATTCAAACTAGCTCTCGCCAGCTTTGGGGGGCTGCGACCCCATCCTGGATTCCTCAGCCCGGGGGCCGCCCGCAGACCTGGCAGCTCCCCTTCGAACATGTAGTTCCCGCGCTGAAAAGTGCAGGAAGGAGGCAGAGTTGCTGGCGAACGAGCCAGGCCTCGCTCGTTTCTTGCATGAGCTGTAAGCAGGTTACCTCTTCGAGCGCCGCGGCGACGTGGCACGGGCAGCGCTGCATCTTCAGCGCATGATCGACAAAATCAACACTCTTTGGTCTCCTCCCGTCACTTTCGTTGTCGTTCTCTGGCCCTTGCCACCTTCCCTCTGCTGCTGCCGCGCTGACGATTCGGACCCTCGTGCGTCCTTCTCCTGCCCTTCGCTCCCGCCTCATGTCCTCCTCAAGCCTTGACCCTCACTCCTCGTCCTTCTGCTGTTGTCCTGTGAACCGTGCCACGTGAGCGCATCACATGTAGCTTGCACAACAGGTACCGGCGCCGGCACACTCGTCGTCCTAACAAGTTTGGGCCAACTCCTCCTGTCGCTTGATACGCATGGGTTGGGTACGTCGCAAGATAATGTCCTCCCTCGTTATGTCTTCATTCAGCTTGCGCAGGTGGCCCCAGCATCGAATCGATAAGTCGAATCGGATCGACCTGGAGATCGAATCAGCAGAAGCCGGCAAAAGCCGGCTGCCAAATCGAAATCGGCAGGTAGACGTGGCCGTACGTCGTCGTACGCTCGTCATTGCATGCGGGGGCCGCGCGTCGTCGAACACAGGCCCCGAGGTCCCCCTCGGGCCCCAAAGCGCCGCCTCCGACCCTCCACGGACCCAGAATCTGGCACGTGAGCAATCACCCCTGGACCCTGGACCCTGGAACGACCCCCTCTGGACCCTGCAAGGCCCACCCCCTCCAGGTGCCTCCACGGAGCCCCCGCCAGACCGTGGCACGGTCCCCCTGCACCGTGGGATGGTCCCCTTGGACCGTGGGACGGTCCCCCTGCACCGTGGGACTCTCCCCCTGGACCTTGGGACGGTTCCCCTGAACGGCGGGACGGCCCCCGGGACGGTACCCCTGGATCGTGGGACGGTCCCCGGGACCTGTCCCCCTGGACTGTGGAAAGATCCCCCCCAGATCGTGGGACGGTCCCCCTGGACCGTGGGGCCGTTCCCCTGGACCCTGAGACGGTCCCCCCGGACCATGGAACGGTCCCCCCGGACCATGGAACGGTCCCCCTGGACCGTGGGACGGTCCCCCGAGACCGTGGGAGGGCCCCCTGGACCGTGGGACGGCCCCCCTGGACACTGGGACGGTCCCCCCGGACGTCCCCCCGGACCGTGGGACGGTCTTGAATCTGTCGCGGGCGGCAGGTCTGGCGAGGTGGGCCTGGACGTCACGACGGATGGCCATGTATACTCCATACGGCGTTTGAGCAGCCTTAGTGAAAGGATTTTGCCGTCAACTATCTCTTAGTGAAATGATTTGGCCGTCACCTCCCCGAGCTGGCGAACCCCATTGGCGGCCCCCTTCCGAGTTGACGAACCCCCTGAACGGCCTTCTTTCGAGTTGACGAACACCCTTGTCGGGCCCCCTTGACTGCCTCACTCTGGGGTGACGAACCGCCGTGGCGGCTTCCCTCCGAGTTGACCGACCCCCTTGACGGCCCACCCTCGCCGCACCAACCGCCTTGACGAACAAAGCGTCGGGACCGATCAAAAGTTAAACACGCGTTCGGTCTTGACGAACGAAGCGTCGGGGCCAAGTTGACGGCGTCTCTCGTCTTGACGAACGAACTGTTAGATCTTAGTTGACAATTGCTTTCGCCTTGGCGAATGGAGTTTTGGGGCCGAGCTGACGTCTGAAGTGTCCAGGCCGAGTTGACGACCGTTGCGGGCGCTTCTCTAGACATGCGCCGTCTCAGCCACTGGGCTGGACTCGAGAACGGTCCCCCTGGACCCTGGGACGGTCCCCTGGACCGTGGGACGGTCCCCTTGAACCGCGGGACGGTCCTCCTGGACCGTGGAACGGTCCCCCCGGACCGTGGGACGGTCCCCTTGAACCGCGGGACGGTCCCCCTGGACCGTGGGACGGTCCCCCGGGGCCGTTGGACGGCCCCCCTGGACCCTGGAACGGTCCCCCCCCGGACCCTGGGATGGTCCCCCTGGGCCCTGGGACGGTTCCCCCAGACAGTGGGAGGATACCCCCAGACCGCGGGACGGGCCCCCTGGACCGTGGGACGGGCCCCCCCGGACCGTGGGACGGTCCCCCTGGACCGTGGGACGGTCCCCCTGGACCGTGGGAGGGTCGGAGCCCGCCAGTCTCCCCACCACCTCCTTCTTTCCTCCCCCGCTGGCCTGCCCTCTCACCCAGCCTGCTATCACCGCTGCTGTTTGGGCCCACAGGGCCCTTGACCATTTACGGTTACGCCCGTGCCGGGCGACAGATGCGAGCTGGCCTCAGCTGAGGCCTGGACTGGCGCGGTGCGCTGGACAACAGAATCACATCCTACCGCTGCGCGGCCTCCGCCAAACCGTGGGACGGTCCCCCTGGACCGTGGAACGGTCCCCCTGGACCCTGGGACGGTCCTCCTGGACCCTGGGACGGTCTTGAATCTGTCGCGGCCGGCAGGTCCTGAGAGGTGGGCCTGGACGTCACGACGGATGGCCATGTATACTCTATCCGGCGCTTGAGCTGTCAACTCCATCTTAGTGTTAGGATTTGGCCGTCAACTCTCTCTCTCTCTCTCTCTGTGAAATGATTTGGCCGTCACCTCCCCGACGGAGGAGGAGTCGGAAAAATCTAGCCAGAAGAAATCGACAGCCATGTCGGAAGAAGTCGAGTCGGCGGAAATCGACCGGCCAATAAGGCCTCCACTGAAGAATCGGAATCTGGGTCGGAATCCCAAGTCGAATCGAATCGGAATCGGAAGCCCCTCGATCGGAATCGGAAGCGGAATCGGAATCGGTCGGAATCTAATCGAAGGATCGGTTAGTCGATGCCGCCTCCTGCTGGCCCTGCTGGCGGACCTCGCCCACGAGCCCCCGTGTGACTAGAGAAACACACAATGCAAGCGGATGTTTGCAGCCCAAGAAACGGGCGAGTCCCACAGAGTCTTGTCGTGGTATGTTTTCAGCTAGCAAAGCACTGCGTTCGAAACGGGGCTCTGCTGGACAATAGAAGGCCGTCGTCGTCAAACCGCTTCCAAAAAAGAACACCAACAATGCGAATGACATGCACGTTCGAACCGTGCAAATAGTGTCCGAATCGCGCTGGGCAATAGGCGGTGCTGGCGTAGTGTTCGAGTCCGTGCGGATTTTGTTGGATCTGCGACGGACCCCCTTCCCTGGCGCGCGGAGCGCGCCAGGGGCGGCGCCGGAGGCGCCGCCAGGGGGGCGCCAGGGGGACCGATCCAAGAAATCCTTCTTCTTCTTCTTCTTCTTCTTCTTCTTCTTCTTCTTCTTCTTCTTCGAGTCTACATCGAGCCCTGCCCGCCGGCGGCCCTCGCCCACGAGCCCCCGTGGGACGCCCCGCGACGCCTGCAGCCGCCGGGCCATCTCCTCCACCTCCCCCGCCGGAGCCCCCGCGCTGCCAGGCTGCGGCGCGGGCTCCTCGTCGCTCTGGGCGGACCATGAAGGCAGGGCTCGACGACGACGACGACGACGACGACGACGACGACGACGACGACGACGACGTCGACGACGACGACGACGACGACGACGACGACGACGACGACTACGCGAACAGCTTTTCGCCTCTCCGCTCCAGGCGGGCCCAGAATGCAGGGCTCGACCCAGCCCTCGCTTTTCGTTTTCGCTTTCGTTTCGTTCTCCCTCGTTCTGTCTTCGCCCCACCTGTGCTGCAGAACGAAGTCTAGACAAAAGCGGCCCACGAATCGCCAAACCGCTGTTTGGGTCGAACCCTTCTCCACCTCTCCCGCCAGCGCCCCTACGTTGCCAGTCTGCGGTTCGGGCTCCTCTCCCCTCCAGACCTCTGGCACCCCAAGAGACTCTCCAAAAGGCTCCGCGACGGCCTCCGGGCGCCCCACGAAGGCCGCGGAAACCATAGCAACGGCCCGGGGGAACGGCAGGACGGTCCTAAAAGGGCTCCAAAACGTGCCTAGAGGGGCCTCACAGCCTGTCCGGACAGGCCACGCGGGGGACGATTGCTGCCGCCCCAAGGGGTCGGCGGTGTGGCGTAAGCCAATGAATCATGTACTGCACAATACGGTGGGACCCCCGCGACAGAGCGGGCGGAACGCGTCGAACCGAACCAAGGAGTCCATACCTTTCCAATCCTCACTGAACCCACACCCTCCTCAGTCCTCAATGGACAATGAGACAGAAAACGCTGCAGGGGAAACATTATGACGCGCAATGTTTTCACCCCTTGCGTTTTCGCCCAGTTTCGGGCCCTTGGACCCTCACACATCGATCTGGTTCGAAAAAGGACGCAGAAAAGGGGCCTTCAGGGCCCGAGAAGTGCACCTCTTACCAGCCCCCCTCATTTGTCGCCCCACATTCCCAGACCCCCTCGCGTTGTGGAAAAAAACACGACGGGAAATTTGTCGCTGTTCCACCCGCCCTCAATCCATGAAATTCTTGTACATGTTTAAAGCGAATGCGCACGGCGCTAAGGCGAGAGCCACATCTTGAAAACCACCCGCCCTCAAGATGTGAAACGGCTGCAAATGTTTAGAGCGAATGTGCGCGGCGCTAAGGCGAGAGCCACATTTTGAGCACCACCCGCCCTCCATCGGTGAAACTGCTGCCAATGTTTAAGCTTCAGACTCAGGAATTGTAAGGAGTTCTCAAGCGAAACGCCCAGCCCGCCCGAATAAATGGCCTCGGGGTGCGACTGGGAGAAGTTATGTATAAGGAAACGGAATGTAGGAGGAGGAGGAGGAAGAGGAGGCGGAAGAGGAGGAGGAGGGGGAGGAGGGAGGAGGAGGAGGAGGAGGGGGAGGTGGAGGAAGAGGAGGAGGAGGAGGAGGAGGTGATTGGTGTCGGTGTCAGCGCGAGTTGGGCGAGGGGAGGGCGGGGGGGGGGGAGAACAAGCCGACGAGTCTGGGGGGGGCAGCCCGACGGGAGGGGAGGGCGAGGGGAGGCAGCCGAGGAGTCTGGGCGACAGCCCGACGGGGAGGGCAGGGCAGGGCAGCCAAGAGTGCGAGGGGAGGCAGCCCGACGGGGAGGCATGGCCGACGAGGAGAGGCAGCTCGGCGGGGAGGCACAGCCGAGGAGGAGAGGCAGCCCGACGGGGAAGGGTGTGGGGGCGGGGAGCAGCCGACGAGTCAGGGGGGGGAGCAGTCCGACGGGGAAATGGTGGGCAAGGCAACCGAGAGTGCGTTTGAGGACGGACACACCTCATGAGGCAAGGAAAACCTGAGGAACCAAGTCGGTCAGAAACTCGGCCCAGTAGGGGGGGTCCCGGCAAGACCGCTTCAACAGAAAACCCTGGGCCTCAAGAGACCCGTCAGAAAGATAGGTTAGTTGGTCACGAGGCTGGAAGGCCGCCGAGAATCGACGAAAACGTCAAACACCTCGAACCTCGAGGCTCCAGGACAAAGCCTGGGAGGGGTCCTGGAGTCTGGGAGGCGCGCGCGGGCGCATAGCCAGGTGGGCGAGGCCGTGGCCTCGCGGATCTGGCCTTGTCTGGATGCATGCAGCGTGGGGCACGTAGAGAGTTCGGAGGGGCCGCTCCTCCGTGGCGGCCCTGGCGGCGGGAGCCGCGGCCCTGCTCGCGGCGGCAGCGGCCTGCGGCAGAGACGGCCAGAGCCGCGAGCGCCAGTGGAGCGGAGGTCGACGCCCACGCCGCCGTGGCCGCCGCCGCCGACGACGACGCCGACGCCGACGCCGACGCTAACGCCGCCGACCCCGGGGAGGGCTCCAACAGGTTCTCTTTATGCAGCTGTTTGCTCCTCTTCAGTCGCCTGCACTATCTTGACCAGCCAGGCCGATCCTGGGCCCGCTCTGCTGGCCAGGCCAGGAGGGCGTACGTATGCACTGATCCTGGGCACTGTTGCCAGGCTGGGCGCGGGCGTGTTTTTGTTGCTCAAGCTCTCGAGCAAAAAAACACGAGCTCTCCTCCTCCTCCTCCTCCTCCTCCTCCTCCGCCTCCTCCTCCTCCTCCGGCCTCCGCTGCCTCCTCCTTGGGCCTCCTGCCTCCTCCGCTGGGGTCTCCTGGAGCCTCCTGGAGCTTCCCAGGGCGTCCTGGCGTCTTCTGGTGCCTCCCAGAGCCTCCTGGGCACTCTTCCTCTTCCTGCATCCTCCTCTCCTCCCCCTCCTCCGCCTTCTCCTCCTCCTCCTCCTCCTCCACCTCCTCCTCCTCCTCCTCCTCCTCCTCCTCCTCCTCCTCCTCCTCCTCCTCCTACTCCTCCACCTCCTCCTCCTCCTCCTCCGCGTCTTCCTCCTCCTCCGCCTCCTCCTCCTCCGCCTCCTCCTCCTCATCCTCCAACCTCCTCTTCCTTCTCCTCCTCCATTCCTTTACCTTATGAATAACCCCTCCCTGTCGCACCCCGAGGCCAGTCGAAAGGGCGGGCCGGACGCTTCGCCTGGGACTTCATCATTATTGACCCTGCAGCTTCAAAAATGACAAAAGTTTCACAGATGGAGGGCGGGTGGCTTTCAACATGTGCCTCTCGCATTAGCGCCGCGCACATCCGTTTTTGAAGATGTGCGATAAGTGTTACGGATGGAAGGCGGGCGGTTTCCAAAATGTGGCTCTCGCCTGTGCGCCGCGCATATCTGTAAGACACGGATTGAGGGCGGTTCGTTTTCAACATGCGGCTCTCGCCTCGGCGCCACGCACACTCGTCTTATACATTTGCAAGAGTTTCACGGATTGAGGGCGGCTCGTTTTCAAAATGTGGCTCTCGCCTTAGCACCGCGCACCTTCTTTTTCAAAGTTTGCAAGACTTTCACGGATTGTCATGGTCAGCGTATGGCGTCTTGAAGGATTCAGGATTGTGAGGGTGCATCAGTTACGTTGGTTCGCGGTGTTGAAGTCCCAGGAGTGGTGTTGTGGCACGATTCAGGATCATCAAGACGCAACAATCAGGTGAATTCGTGGCGCTGGAGTCCTGGGAATGGTGTTTTGGCATGCTTCAGGGTCTTCAAACGGTTGTCCCCCAACGATGCAGTCCCCCCAGTGGAAATCAACCCTTGCAGGGGCCTATGACGAGGGAGCTTGGAGAGAGGGTTTATCCCAATATCGTTGATGAGTCTTGGGTTTCCTCTTCCTCTTCCTCCTCCGCCTCCGCCTCCTCCGCCGCCGCCGCCTCCGCCTCCGCCTCCGCCTCCTCCTCCGCCTCCTCCTCCGCCTCCGCCTCCGCCTCCTCCTCCGCCTCTGCCTCCTCCTCCTCTTCCTCCTCCTTCTTCTCCTCTCCCCGCGCCTTGGCTACCATCCTCAAGCGGTGTTGCAAGAACGCGCGACCCAACGTCGCGATGATTCGTGATGTGGGTGCCCGGACTTCTCGACCCACCCCTTCCCTGTGGGGCTGGCCTGCCGCCCCGGCTCGTTTTGGCTGCTGGTCCTGCCCCCAGAGGCCGAGAACGTGGACAGAACCTGCCGTTGCGACGACTTCGTGGCGCTGGAGGCCTGCCCCCCACTACCCTCAACGTCGACCCTCCAAGTCGAACCATCTCACCGCGCCTTGGCTCCCAGTCGTCATCCTCCACGCGTGGGGGAGCTAATGGCTCCTAGGCGCATGCTTCAAAAAATATGTCGGGCTCGACCCGCGTGCGTCAGCCGTGCGCAGAGCAGTCGACTGCAATCACTGGTCAAAATCACGCTGTCAAGCGACACATGTTTTCTGTTGGACGGTTTGTGAGGCAGCCACGCGACCAGCATGCCATGCCTGCATACAAGTTCGCTGGCCAAACGAGCCACAGGCGTCTTGGATCCTCCACACAAGTATCTCGGGTAACGGCACAGACAAACAGGAATAATTGTGTAAATCTAGTCTGCGCGTGCGCGAGGGCCGAAGAGCAGGCGAAAACGCGCCAAAACCGGTACCCAGGAGTGCGCCAAGAGCCCCCAAGAGCACCCCAAGAGCGTGATTCAATGTGTGTTAGGCCACATGCTGGTCCCAAGATGAGCCCTCATATGACCTCAAGGTTGATTCGGTCCCCTGTCGGGGGGACGGCGACGCCCCTTGACGGCGGGGCGCCTGCGACGCCGCCGGACATCAAGGCGGCCGCGCGCGCAGTGGCCCCAGCGGGAGGCCGCCGCGGCGAGAGCCGCCGAGGCCGCTAGCCTTGCTGCAGCTGCCGATGCCTGGCGCTAGCATGACGACTGGGAGGAGGCAAAGCCCGCCCGCGCCGAGCGGGCCAGGATGGCCGCGGAGGCCCGCCTGGCGAAGCAGGCCGCGCAGCACGCAGAGATGCTCGCCAAGGGACTGGCAGCACCCGGGCACCCGTCCATCCAGGCCGCCTTCGCGCCGCGTGTGGGCGGCGCTCACGGGCCAGCCATGCACGCGCCTGCCGCTGCGGCCGCTGCCCCGCCTGCCGCACCCCCACGCGCTGCCCCTGGTGAAGACGGGCCGGAGCCCTCTGGCCGCGCAGAGCCCAAGGGCGATGGTCGTGGCAGTCGTGACCGCAGTCCGCGCCGCACAGGCGCCGTGGACGAGGCCGCGCCAAGCTCCGAGTCAGAGGCTGGGTCGACGCAGGGGTGAACAGGTCGTCGGAGGTGAGTGCCGCCAGCGGGGATCAGCTGCATGCAGCTCTGAGCGGACCGCCTCCGAATGGGCCACCTGCCCCGCCAAGTTTCGTTTCGCCTTGCAGCCCTGTGCCGGAGTGCAGCAGCCTGGTTGCGACGCTTGCTGCTCCCTGGTATGCCTGCCATCTTGCACTTCTGTTTGTATCTCATGAGCGAGAGCAACATGTTGGGCGATGCCTCCTCTCCCACCGACTACACGAGTACATTGCACATTTTGACGTGTCAGCCTCAGTTGTGTGACGACAACTCTGTGTTGGATGAAGATATAATGCGTTTTGTGGCTTACGCTGACGGTTCAGGGGGATCTGACACTTACGCAAGACGAAAGATTTTCCTCTTGAGGTGCAGATGGCGACGATGAGCTGGAAGCTAATGACCGAGCCCCTTTCCCCCAGAACATCGCAACACGGGCGGGATCTTCCGACTTCTTCCGGTTCCCCATTTAAGTTGAAAAATATAATTCTAAAACGAGGTAAAAATTTGATCCACCGTAAAAAAGACCGAACACGGATCCAGCTAGTCCGAAATCGGATCTGCGCGGACGGAAATCGGATCCACCGAAGCAGACGCCAAAGCCACAACTGGATCCGCGCGAACTTCATGGGATCCGACGGTGGTTATCTCACGCGCGAATGCTCAAAACCTCAAGCCGTCGTTCCGGGCACAAGCGGAAAAAAACTTTCGTCCAGGGGATGTAGTACAAAGGTCGGAAGCCCTCCAGCTCGGGTTTTTATGCTGTGCGCTGTTACGCAGGAAGATCGATATCGGTTCGAAGGCTATCTAGCAGGCCCTGACCCCGCCTTGCGTGATCAGTATGTGTCCGCGTCTGGTCCTGCAGAGTTCCTGGCTGCTCTCTGGCTTGAGCGTTGGTTTCTCCACGCTCCAGAGATATGATGATGGTTGGCTGCCAAGGTTGGGCTTCAATCTACCTCGCGTGGTCACTTGCCTCGGCTCTTGGATTCAATTCTAAAAGGTTCTTCGAAATCGGCAGAGGGTCGATTGGTACCACGCGTCAGGTCATAGGGTGGCCCCTATGAACGAATTGGCCGACACTCTTGCGCGTGTTGCATCCGTGGGCCAAGTAACCCCAGACTTGATGGACACTGTCCCCTGGGCGCCTCTCTCGATCAGCTGTCTGCAGTGCGATGGCTTTGGCTAGTCGATAGGAGCAACCGCAGTGCGAGGGAGTTGCCCAAAGCCACTCCGGCCGCCCTGCCCGATATCACGCCACCGAGGGCGCCCCCCTCGGAAGTTTTCTCGTCGCCGACAGCTGGGCCTTCCTCGGAAGCCGAAGCCGTGCCGCAGCGGCCCCTGCCAGCCAACAGGAAGCGCGCATGCCGCATTGCCAGAACAGGCTTGCAATTTCCAGCGCGTTGACTCTCCGACCCCGGAACCGATCTACACGGAGCGGGGGATCCCGCACACGATGCGCATATCGAGATGCAGCAGGGATTGACGCGCCAGGTCGCATGCGAGTACTTGCACACCAGTTTGCAGCTCATCCGTATCTTGTGGTTGGCACACTGGAGACACGACTGAGGCACAGTACATGGCGCGCAGCAGCACAGCATCATGTCTTACGTCTGCGGCCGGATCTACAGGGGCTGTTGGGATTGCGCCGTGGATAAACACGAGCATGTAGTACCTGCCAGGGCGCGCAATGGAGCGCAAGCACGTCCGGTCTATTGCACACGATGCCCGACATATGCTTGCTGCCATACGTGTACATGGTCCATGCATGGACTTTCTTGTCGCACGCGCACGCGATGCGCGCACGGACATGCATGCCGCGGGAGAGTGGCGGGACCGAATTCGTAAGACTGCCCTGGCTGAGGGTCCGCCGTCCGCGCGAAAACGATTCGCGCGAAAATTGCTGCCGTTCGAAAGAAATTCGCTGGGCGCGTGCGCGCGAAAGGGTGCGCGCCGGTTCCCAGCGCTCCCGCGCGCCCCGCCGCTGCCGGGAACCAAGATTTTGCAACGCGGCGGCCGCCGCGGCGGCCGCCGCCTCCGCGACGCAAGGCGGCGTCGATGCCAGGGGCCCACGGCGGCCCAGAGGAGGGCGGGAACCAGGATTTTGGAGAGATCGAGGCTGGAAAAATCTACACTCCTGGTTCCCAGCTCTGTCTGGCGCCCTAGGGACCCACGGCGGCCCAGAGGAGGGCGGGGACCAGGATTTTGGAGAGATCGAGGCTGGAAAGCCCAAATTCCCGGTTCCCGGCTCTGTCTGGCGCCCCAGGGACTCACGGCGGCCCAGAGGAGGGCGGGGAACCAGGATTTTGGAGAGATCGAGGCTGGAAAAGCCCACACTCCTGGTTCCCAGCTCTGTCTGGCGCCCCAGGGACCCACGGCGGCCCAGAGGATGGCGGGAACCCAGATTTTGGAGAGATCGAGGCTGGAAAAGCCCGAAATCCCGGTTACCGGCTCTGTGTGGCGCCCCAGGCACCCACGGCGGCCCAGAGAAGGGCGGGAACCATGATTTGGGACAGATCGAGGCTGGAGAAGCCCACACTCCCGGTTCCCAGCTCTGTCTGGCGCCCCAGGGACTCACGGCGGCCCAGAGGGCGGGAACCAGGATCTTGGAGAGATCGAGGCTGGAAAAAATCCAAATTCCCGGTCCCCGGCTCTGTCTGGCACCCCAGAGACCCACGGCGGCCCAGAGGATGGTGGGGACAAGGATTTTGGAGGGATCGAGGCTGGATAAGCCCGAAATCCCGGTTCCCGGCCCTGTCTGGCGCCCCAGGGACCCACGGCGGCCCTGAGGGCGGGAACCAGGATTTTGGAGAGATCGAGGCTGCAAAAACCCGAAATCCCGGTTCCCGGCTCTGTCTGGCGCCCCAGGGACCCACGGCGGCCCAGAGGAGGGCGGGAACCAGGATTTTGGATAGACCGAGGCTGGAAAAGCTCAAATTCCCAGTCCCCAGCTCTGTCTGGCGCCCCAGGGACCCACGGCGGCCCAGAGGATTGCGGGGACCAGGATTTTGGAGAGATCGAGGCTGGAAAAGCCCGAAATCCTGGTTCCCGGCCCTATCTGGCGCCCCAGGGACCCACGGCAGCCCAGAGGATGGCGGGAACCAGGATTTTGGACAGATCGAGGCTGGAAAACCCCGAAATCCTGGTTCCCAGCTCTGTCTGGCGCCCCAGGACCCACGGCGGCCCAAAGGATGGCGGGAACCCAGATTTTGGAGAGATCGAGGCGGGAGAAGCCCGAAATCTCTGGCTCCTCTGGCTCTGTGCTCTCTGCTGCTCTGCTGCTCTGTGCTCTGCTGCTCTGCTCTGCTGCTCTGTGCTCTCTGCTGCTCTGTGCTCTCTGCTGCTCTGTGCTCTCTGCTGCTCTGTGCTCTCTGCTGCTCTGTGCTCTCTGCTGCTCTGTGCTCTCTGCTGCTCTGTGCTCTCTGCTGCTCTGTGCTCTTTGCTGCTCTGTGCTCTCTGCTGCTCTGTGCTCTCTGCTGCTCTGTACTCTCTGCTGCTCTGTGCTCTCTGCTGCTCCGTGCTCTCTGCTGCTCTGTGCTCTCTGCTGCTCTGTGCTCTCTGCTGCTCTGTGCCCTGTGCTGCTCTGTGCTCTCCGCTGCTCTCTGCTCTATGCTGCTCTCTGCTGCTCTCTGCTCTCTGCTGCTCTCTGCTGCTCTGTGCTCTCTGCTGCTCTGTGCTCTATGCTGCTCTGTGCTCTCTGCTGCTCTGTGCTCTCTGCTGCTCTGTACTGTCTGCTGCTCTGTCCAAACCCGATTGGTTTTCGCTCGATTGGTTTTCGCTTGAACGGATTACCTTTTCGCTCGAACGAGCGTCTTTTCGCTTGAACGATCCACCCTCGCCCTGGCTCGACCGAGCCCTGCCCCTTTACACTGTCTGTTGGATGCGAATGCGAAGGCTGGTTCTGAATTATCGCGGCGCGCGGGCCCCATCGGGGCCGAGCAGGAAAACGTAACGGGCAAGATTTTTCAATTTTTTATGCGGGCCGCAACACAGGCCGCTGCGTCGACCTTTTCTTCATGGGGCAGATGAACCAGGTTGCCACCAGGGTCTAGTCCCCAGGACCCCCGGCATCGAATTGACTATGCGACTGCGCCACAAGATGCTGCGTATGCGGCGGGGCAACATGTGGTTGATCCCATTGTCGATTTGTCCATTCGCGCGGACGATCCCTTCGTCGCGATGGCAAACGCCATGATTTCGGGAGCCGCGGGGCTGAAAAGTTTGTGCGACAGCTGACCCAAAATGAAGCATGGCCCTGACAAATTTGACGACCCTGCGCGCGCGGCCAGGTTTGTGGAGGCCACGCAGGCCATGCCGCAGCCAACCATTGATTGTCACCCTGACGCTCGCGCCCAGTTTCTCAACAATGAATTGAGAACGGCAGTGTCCAAAGACTTCCCACCAAAGAAATCGCTTCAAGGTAGAGGGCCCCGACAGTCTTGGATATCCGAAGGCTCGTTGGCACTCATGGACCAGCGCTCGGCGGGAAAAAGGGATTTGCATGTTTTGGCGACTGCACCTCAAACAACCCCTGCTCTCTTGGACGTTCGCCGCTTAGGTCTCGGACGGGAGGGAGGAGGGAGGCTTGTTCTGCTACAGACTGTGCGCATGGATGTGGTCAGTGCGAGACTGTCCCTCCTGTGCTCTCTTGGTCGATGCGTGTGATGCCGCTGCCTACTCTGGACATCTGGGGACTCTGGAATCTGGGCCGCATGCCCCACGGCTCTCAGGACATCGGACATCTGGAACCTCCCAACTGCCCCCTGGTAGGGATCCCCAGGAGCCTACTACAGCGTCAGGGCGTGGTATCACGGCTCTGGAAGTGTCAAGGTTTTCTCTGGGCATTCACGCGTATTTCTTGTCGGGCATCCGCGTTGACAACATTTGAGTGCCAGAAAAGCGTCGGCCACACCACCACGAGAACCTTCGCGACCAGGGCCATCTTGAGCAGGAACTCCACCATGAGCATCGTCATCAGCGGCAGGAAGAACGTCGCCATCATGGTCAAGGGCACAATCGCGATCCACATCGACCGCAAATCCGTTTGCCTCAGCCTCAGAAGCGGGGCCGCCAGAATACAGAGGACGACTAAAAGACAGTTATCGAATCTCTCCACGAGATCCGCGGGCACTCCACAATCATCAATCCCACGAGCGCCAGCAGCACTAGCAACGCCGGGATTCGCTCCACCATCAGGCAAACCCACCGACGCAGCAGCAGGAATGCCCTGGTCGGACGCGAGGACATCTGCAATCCCACGCACCGGCGCGGGAAGAAAAGCAGGGGCGCCCTTGTTGAAGGGCGGGGTCGTCGGCAACTCGACGGGGCTGCGCCCGCCAACCCGTGGACCAGCGGGGGCATCGGCAGGGCCAACGCCGCTGCGATGAGGGCGAGACCGAGGACGCTTAACGCCAGGCCCACCGTCAACTCCACCACTGCGTCCGCTGCGACCACGACCCCCGCCGGGGCCTGGGCCGCCCCCAGCAGAACCGTCGTCACCGCTGTCATCGTCGACAGGGGGGCCGTCGCGTCCAAGATGAAGAAGGGGATGAGCAGCGGCAGGAGAGGGCTGATGCGTGAGAAAAACATGCGACATGCCAGTCAAGCCCCCATGCCCATGATCAAACACCACGGCGCGATCCCCGTTGTCAACGAGAAAGGACGTCAGCAAATAGCATCATCGTTCAGAATGAGGATCGCACCCAGGACGAAGCCAGAGCACCGCGACGCGATCACGGCGGGATGCCAGCGCTGCGCGAGCAGGCTGCCCTGCGCGAAGCTGGACCAGCACCCATCGAAGCCGAGCCGCCGAAAACTATCGGACGAAAGGGGTGCGCGCGCCGCAGGGGGGCGAGGAGGCAGCGCGCGCCGCCGATGGCCACCGAGGCGCAGGAGCACCTGTAACGGCCATGATGATGACGACGATGCTGATGTTGCTGCTGCTGCTGCTGCTGATGATGATGATGATGATGAGGACGACGACGACGACGACGACGACGACGACGACGACGACGACGACGACGACGACGACGACGACGACGACGATGATGATGATGATGATGATGATGATGATGATGACGATAACGAGGGCGTTGGCACGCGGGTTCGCGGGCGAAGAAGATAGATAGGGGGAAGAGGAGGAGGGGGGGAAGGAGGCCCTGCGCGGGGGGCGCGCAGAGGGAACAAGATGCCCACGTTGGAAAGAGGATACAATAATACCCCAATAGCCATGCCTATATTGGGGCGGCGAGGGGGCGCGCGTCGAACATCGTTATCTCGGGTAAACAAAATCCGATTGCCCACCCAGCCTTCGGCGTGCGAGTACACTGCGCACACCTACTCCAGCTAGTGATGCGACCCCAGATCTTCCAAGCATGGGCGCCCATGTCGGCCTCGCGGAGCCATCGGGCCCCGGCTTTCTGAGGGGCCTCCTGGAACATGGTTTAGGGGCCCAACTTCCACGCGAGGTCCTGGATACATGCCAGCCTAGCCCGTATGGGTCTCATCTCTTGGCCCGGACTGCGCACGCGCTGGACTTCTTCCTCGGTGAAGGCGGAAAGCTCGACTGCCCCGTGACGTTGGCGCGTCCGCAGCAGCGCTGGCGATGCAAAAGTCGCCTCGGACTGTCGACGTCGGCGAGGGGGGCGCGGGCCTTCTCTCGAAGACAATGCGGTGGTCCTTGGGCCAGTATACTGTTCAGAAGTCCTGCCAGAGGTCCGCCTTCGTCTCGCGCCTCCACGAATCCCAGCGCTTCACGCCTCTCCCACAATAATCACAACCGGTCACTAGTAAGATAGAACCATCCAGGCTCACGGCATAAACGGAGGCGGCGCGTTCCCCTCGGTCGATGGTTTGGGCCCCAGGGGCAAATCCAGCAATGGAACCAGCGGATTTGGAAAACAAGCAGAGACTGAAAATGCGTCCTGCCGGCCCTGACGGCCCTGCCGGCCCTGCCGGCGCTGCCAGCCCTGGCGGCCCTGCCGGCCCTGCTGGCCCTGCCGGCCCTTCCGGCCCTGCCGGCCCTGCCGGCCCTGCGGGCCCTGCCGGCCCTGCCAGCCCTGCCGGCCCTGCCGGCCCTGCCAGCCGGCCCTGCCGGCCCTGCCAGCCGGCCCTGCCGGCCCTGCCGGCCCTGCCCGCCCTGCCGGCCTTGTCGGCCATGCCGGCCCTGCTGGCCCTGCCGGCCCTGGCGGCCCTGCCGGCCCTGCCGGCCTTACCGGCCCTCCTGGCCGCTGCAGCGATCATCTGCCGGCCCTGCCGGCCCTGCCGGCCCTGCCGGCCCTGCCGGCCCTGCCGGCCCTGCTTGCCTTGCCGGCCCTGCCGGCCCTGCCGGCCCTGCCAGCCCTGCCGGCCCTGCCGGCCCTGCCGGCCTTGCCGGCCTTGCTGGCCCTGCCGGCCCTGCAGGCCCTGCCGTCCTTGTCGGCCCTGTCGGCCCTGCCGGTCCTGGCAGTTCCGCCGGCCCTGCTGGCAGGACGGGGATGAGGAGGAGGAAGGGGTCTGAGCAGGAAGGGGGAAGGGGGAGGAGGATGCAGGGGGAGGAAGAGGAAGAAGATAAGGGAGGAGCCATGCCCCCATCAACGAAGAGGGGGAGACAAGATTTTTGGAAGAAGGATGACAAGTACAAGTGCGCGACCTTTTCACAGAGGGTTGCCGAAATTACAATGGTGATTGGAATGTCGTGCTATGCGAAGTTGTGTTATGCAGCGGTGGCGCGCTCCCACCTCTCGCGGCACGAGATCAGTATGAAGACAGTATGTCACGACGATGCTATGGAGCGGCTTGCCATCACATGGACAAGTCATATTTACCAGCGTGGACCTCAAACGGTGAGTTACTGCAGTCTGGATGTGTCATATACTGCCGCTGGTTGACGAAAAAAATTGGAACCCCGGGAACCCGCCGCCCACCGAACCCCGCCGCCCACGGAAATCGGCCCAGAACCAGAAACTGGGAGCCGGAAAACCCGTGACAGGGAACCCGGGAACCCGGGAACCCGGCCGCCCACCGAAATCGGCCCGGTACTTTCGCCAAATCTTTCAATATCCGCTAAGACCCCTTCAGTGCAAGCACTGATTGGGGAATGTTGAACGGAACGCGAGCAGATAAGAGCGCACAGCCTCAAATGATTGTTGGTGTTGAGCTTTCACTTCTAGAAAAAATCTAGTTGGTCCCCCCTCTCCGGTGCACCTTGTGTTTTTCAATTGAAGTGCCCTTCCAGGGGCTAGCACCCTGTTTGCTGCAAGGGGAAATCTTGAGCCTCAGACTGCGTTGCTGCCCCGCCGTTTACCACAACAACGGCCTCCGCCAGATACTTCCTCGAAGTCTATTGAAACCCACGCTTTCGTGCGGGAATTCCACAATGTAGGCAGGAATCGCCTCGACACTCAGGAACCACGCTCTCGCCTCGGACTTCTTCACGCTTTACTTGGGAATCGCGCTGTCACCCAAGGACTTCCTCGAAATTCGCGCAGGGCTGACGCTTCAGCGACCCGCCCGCTCGACCTGGCCGCCTGGGCACGCCCGCCCGGCCCTTCCGTCAGGGTCCACCCGCCCGACTCGCCTGTGTGGTTCTGCCCCTTGTTTTCTGCTCCTGACTCCCCGCCTGCTAGTCTGTCTCGTGCTCCGTCCTTCTCCCTCCCCCTTGTCCCTTCTTCCATCCTCCCTCCCTTCACTTGTTTTAGGGGCTGCGCCAAACACGCGTGGCGGGTGAGTAAAATAGACCCCCAAGCGGAGTACGATCGAAGACGAAAAGGGCGGGTGTCGAGGGCTTGGGACAAACGTGCTGATGGCTCTCGAATGGATGAGAGCGAACAGTGTTAACATGATTGTAGTTGTAAATGGTTTTGCCCTTTCTCCTTCTGCGTGATCCGCTGGGCTTCTCGGGACCCGCGTAACTTAGCCCTCTGAGGGCCCAGAGACTCCACAACAGGGAACCAGCAGAGCCCCAAGAGAGCCTCAAGAGCGCCCAAGCGCGGCCAGAGAGCGCGAGCCTAACGGCGCGAGACCATAAAAAGACCCACGCATTGCGCCAAAACGCCCCGAGATGGTGCTCAAGTGACCCAAAATAGTCCGAGACATGCCAATTGACTGCATACACGGCGGCCGAGCATGCCCCACATGGACGCCCCCTGTAAGAGGCGCCAAGAAATCCCTGAGAGGAGTCCAAGAGGCCAGCATGAAGCCCCCAC
>CAUYUJ010008624.1:200000-205000 GCA_963575745.1 Prorocentrum cordatum | reverse complement strand
CCCGCGCCAGCCCTACGTCCTGGCACCACGCAGCCGCTCCAACCAGCACAAGCAGCAATGCCCGAGGCATCAGCGGCCGCGCGCGCCGTCCGTCGGCCTTCCGAAAGCCGATGGGGGCCGCGCGGGGGCCCGGCAGCGACGCAGCCGCTTCCAAGTTCAGGTTGCAGCCGGAGCCCCGCCTGCCGCTTCCCCCCTCGACGCGGCTGCACCCAAGGCCCCGTCCAAGCACAGCGCGAATCCTCGATCCAGCGCCGCCGGCGGGCGAATCGGCAGCGTCCGAGAGGCCATCCAATCCAGAATCAGCCGGCACTCCGTCTCCATGCGCTTCCGATGGCCAGCGCCGACTCGGACCCGCGGCAAGAAGGACCGCCCCCTCTCGCGCGCCAGGCTGGCCGCGGCAAACAGCTCGCGCCGCCGCGCGGCCGCGCGAGCGAGCCGCCGGGCCGTTGCCGCCGAGGCTCGGGAGCTGCAGGCCTGCGTCGCCTTCCACGCTGCCGCGCGACTTCGTCGACGACAAGTCGCTGCCGCCTGCGCAAGGCCCGCGAGCCGGCGCCCGACTGGACCCGATCGCCCCCAGGGCGCGGCGAAATGGTCCCACCCGGGACTGAGTCTGGGGATCCAGCCTCGCCGAAGCCGGCGAGCCCTGCTCCGCCCTCTGGCTGTCGTCGGCTGGCCTCGGCCTCGTCGCGGCATCATGGGCGGCGCTGGCCCAGCCAGCTGCACCCCGCGCCGCGCCGAAGATAGCACGACGAGGGTCGGAGGCGGGATCGCGAGGACATGCGCCGCGGGCTCTCGAGGGGCCGTCCGCGGGGCCCTACTCCGAAGAGCCATCTACATGCGATAGCGCCGCTGGTGAGACCGAGAGGGATAACATCTGGCGACGCAAAACATCGATCGAACTCGTCATGGAAGAGCTGATGGATGAAATGATGGGGCTGGAAGCGGATTTCTGCAGCACCTGCTGCTGAGCAGCAACCATGCCATCGGCAGCGCAACGCTGCCGCTCGGCGCGCACCATGACGTCTCGAGCAGCGGCCGGAGAGATTGCCGCCCTCTCGGAGACGCCGAACCCGCCAGCGGAAGCATCGCCACGGGAGGCATCAGCGACCAGCACCTGGCCAGAAAAAACTCTGCGCGAGTCCATGAAAGCGAGCAGCATTAGGTTGGCAGCGTCCAGCGGCTCTCGCTTCACACTGCTCCATGCCCGCCACCGCTGGGCCCATGTCTTGCGGGCAAACGTACCCCTGCTGAAAAACGGAAAGGAACTCCCTCCTCACGAGGGGGGCCCCACGTGAAGTGGCCGATGAGACGCTGGACCTGCTTGCCAGTCAAAGACGCGGAGCTGGCTGCCTCCAGCAATGCCAATCGGGTCTTCCGCATGCGCTCGCGAGGCAAAGACGCGATGCATGACTTCACGTCGAAAGTGAGGTCAAGGAACTTATGATCGCCCCCCGCCTTGGCCACGCCTCGGCAGAGCAGGCCCCGAGCGATGATGGCCCGCTCCGCGACCTTGCAATCCGAGTCAACGTTGAGGCCGGCGCCCACCACGGCGAAGCCGTCGACGTAGACGGCGGCCGCGCTGCCCTCCGAAATCGCCGAAGCGCCGCGCCTGTCACGCACGAGCTTCTCTGGTTCAATGCCAGATGCCGAGACGGCGCCCGTGACCGACCTGGCAGAAGTAAATGACGTGGCCCCACCCCATAGACACGACGCGCAAACGGGGGCTGAAACGATCATTAACTATCCAAGAGGGGACAATTCCAGCGGCCAAATCTGGGCGAGCTTCCTGGAAGGCTTTAAGCCGCACAGCAGGCAGCAGGAAATGTCGGTCAAGTCCAAGAGGGCGGTCAACGCGATAGAAGGCGCTCTCGACGCCCAGCTGCGCCACGCGCAGCTCGCTACCCATGGGCGCAAGCAAGCTTTGCCAGCTGCTCGGGGTAGACAACGCGTCGCGGCAAGGCTCTGTAAAACGGGAGATGGCAAGACGAGCGTCTATAATCGGCCGCAGCTGCCCCGGCGTCTTGCGCACAAAATAGATACCAACTGCGCGCGGACCCGCGGGCCCAGCCGCCGACGCACCTGCGCCCGCCAACTGCCCCGCTAACTGCGCGCGGGGTAAATGGTTTCCGAATCAGGGCGGGGTCGGAATAAGGACGGGTGCTCGGAACGCCCCCGAGGTCCTCGATACGCACTAACCGCCGGCGCCATTCTACCCGCGGCTCCAGAGCATCGCCCGTTAGCCACTCCGCCGGCTGGCAGCGTGGCCCAGGCGCCGGCAAGGCGACGTTGCCCCCCTGGCAGGTAGCGCGCCACACTGGCTCCAGGGCGAGACCCGCGCGGCGCAACGAAGGCCGCCGCTGCCGAACAGGTGGGAGGACCGGCTCGGTCAATCACAAAATGAAGATGCTCCAACGATGCACTCTGAGACGCTGAAGAGGATGAGATAGTCTCTGCCCTGGCAGATCCTTGCCGCGAAGTCGAAGTGTCTACGAAAATCGCAGATGAGATCGTCGATGTGCCTGCGGCGTTGCAAGCAAGAGCGGACGGAGCGAGACAGGTTGGTCTGCTCCACCGCAGGACCAGTCTCACGCGGAGCCGCAAAGGCAGCAGCTCGCGCAGGACCGGTGGGGAGCCCATGATGATCGGCCACCCCTGGCCGCGGCAGCCCCGCGGCCTCCGCCCTTGACTTCGTTGACTGCAACCGACGGATATCCTCCGCCCGCCGCTGGACCCTCCTCTCGAGCTCCCCAATGTTCGCAGAGCCAG
Organism: Prorocentrum cordatum; assembly: GCA_963575745.1. Lineage (NCBI taxonomy): Eukaryota > Dinophyceae > Prorocentrales > Prorocentraceae > Prorocentrum > Prorocentrum cordatum. Next base: position 202,234 of record CAUYUJ010008624.1, on the reverse strand, counting down.
CACCTCCAGGGACATCCCGTCCAGCGCCAGCTCCACGAGCAATCTGCCGTTTCTCTCACACTTCCCGTCTTTCCTTCGCCGTCGAGAACCCTTGGCGCAGCTCCTGGCCGCTATGATCCTGGAGACCTGGCGCTGCCATGATCAGGCCCTGGGCCCCCCCCGTGCCGAAGTACAAAAACTCGTCTTCCTCGATGCCATCCGAACCTTCACGAGACAGCCGGCCGGCTCTCGCGCTGGCGCCACTCGGCGATCTGACCTTGCGCAGCAGAAGCCCCGCGCACACCAACTCCACGATGTTGAGCTGGTCGCGCGAAATAGCATGCTCCGGAGCGCGCGTGGACAACTCGTGGTCGCCGGCCCCCGCGTCGGCCACGCTCAGACCACATTTGCGGCGCCACTTGGCATGGCGACTTCGAGGATGTCGATCTTGCTCGGCGATGAACTACCCGGGCGACGAGGCTGTCCGCGGCCCGCGACTGGGCCAAAGCTCCCCAGTGCTCTCACTGAGGCATCTCACGACCTCCGTGAACTTGCGGTGCCTCTCTCCATCCGCAGCGGTCTCGATGGCCACTACTCTGGCATCATGAGTCGCCCGAGCCTCCGCCGCCACCCTCCTTCAACCGGAAAACCTCGTCGCCCACTTTGGCGTCGGCAAATGCGGCGCCACCCGCGAAGTGGCCCACGCTGTCGCTCGTCAGCTCGCTGTCCAGGTCAGTTGTTCCCAACGCAACCTTTAAGATCCACGCGTCGAAGCTCACTGGTGGCAAGGGGTCGCTGCCCACGACGATCTGGCAACTCGACGTCGCGACCGTCAGACCGCGAAGGTAGATGTCCCCGTCCAGGGTCAACGCGCACCGCGGGCACTGCTTGGCAATCGCCGCCGTCAAAGCCGCCACCTCGAGGATACTCTCGTCGCCCGACACGCAGCACGGCACCAACAGGACTCGCATCTGCCCATCGGTACTTTTCTGCCACTGGATCGCGATCCACCGGCTTGGGCACAGGGCATCCTCCGCGGGCGTACCGGCGAGTCACGGCACGCAACCAGAGCTCCGAGGCAGAACGCACGAGGGCGCCCAGCCAGAGAATTCCTCCGAAGAACTGATGAGCGAGGAGACAGCGGCCCGCGGTACCCAGATCGATGAAACTGCTGAGAACGGCGGTCGAGGTGTGGGCCCCAGGGGCGAGCCAGCTCAGACTGGGGAGCGCGGGCAAACCCCTTTAGCTGCCGACGACCAGAACCAAAAAAAAGCCTGCGGACGGCCCCGAGTTTCACGGCAAACAATATTGCTTCACACTTGTATATAGATACGCGTGTACACGAATATGAACAGATAATAAGGGACGGGAGAACAGATAATAAGGGACGAGAGAATAACACAAATAATTGGGGCCGGCATAGCGCACCTGGGGCCCGGGGTCGGATCCGGAGGCTGGCACCGCCTCCCCCACACCACTCGGTCGGCAAGGGGGGGAGTAGAACAACACGACACACCGCAACCTGAAGCCTGGAATCCTTAGGGAAGCAATCCCGACGGAATCCTGAGGAATCCTTGAGAAAGCCTTGGGGATGCCGGAGAGATTCCGAGGGAATCTTGAGGCATGGAATCCTGAGGGAGTTCGGGGGAATCCGTAGGGAATGAATCCCTAGGAGATCCCTCGGGAATCCTGAGGCATCCCCAGGGATTCCTACAGCTTCCTCCGGGAATCCTGGGGAATCCTTAAGAAGGAAGCCCTCGGGAATCCTGAGGAATCCCTGTGGAATCCAGATGATTCCTCAAGGGTTCCTGGGGATTCCCTAGGGAATTTTGAAAAACCTGGAGGAAACCAATGAGAATCCCTAGCGATTCACTCGGGAATCCGAACGAAAGCCTCATAACATGCCTGGTACGCTGCCAATATGGTATGTACGACAGGTTATGAAGTGTGACGAGGTGCGGTGTTATGAAATCTTATAAATGATCCGTGCCGCCACAGTTTATTATGATACTCCTGATATGTTATGATAGGTTGTATGGTATACGGCGCTCTGTCATGTTCTGAATTGTCATGCTCTGGAATACTATGTGTGCGTTAATGTTGTGCTGTGGTTTGATTCGTTGCGCAATGGTATGTTATGGTATGCCATGCTATGTCATAGTATTGTAGTATATGAAGTGCGTTATTATGTTTATGGTGTATGCTGCGCTCAGTCATACCATGTGTTGATATAATGCATTGTGAGATGATGTGGT
>CAUYUJ010008624.1:185000-195000 GCA_963575745.1 Prorocentrum cordatum | reverse complement strand
TCAGAAACCACCTCCTGCGCACCCTCTCTGGTGTCGAGAAAGTGCCACGCCTGCTATGCCCTGGACGAGAGGCGCGCATAGCGGCCGAGCTCAGGAACCAGCTCCCAACGCACACCCTCTGGTGTCGAGAAAGTGCCACGCCTGCTATGTATTGGACGAGAGGCGCGCATAGCGGCCGAGCTCAGGAGCCTCCCCCCACGCACCCTCTCTGGTGTCGACAAAATGCCACGCCTGCAATGCCCTGGACGAGAGGCGCGCAAAGCGGCCGAGCTCAGGGACCACCCCCGGCGCACACCCTCTGTTGTCGAGAAAATGCCACGCTTGCTGGCGTAAGGCACGGTGTGCGCATCCTAGGTCATATGTGCAACGCTTGGCACGCGTTCCGACCCAATCTGTATGTGGGTGCCAGGCTGGACGTGGACGAGTGTCTCATGTGGGTGCCCGGCACGTTGTGCATACGTCTTGGGTGTATGATGCAGTGAACACGCTAGGCGTGCACCAGCGTTGTATGGTGTATATTGTGTGTGCGAGTATGTGCATGCGTGCGGCGGTGTGTAGACGCGCGTCTCATCAACGTGCCGTGCATGCGTTGCGCGTGGGTGGGGGGAGCACGGAAGAGGAGGAGAGGGAGGAGGGAGGAGAGAGGTGAGGAAGAGGCGGGTGCGACGCGGGTGGGAAGAAACCACAAACCCCACGAAACATGTGAGGAGTACATATTCTTCAGTAGTGAGAGTTCAACAACAACAACAACAACAACAACAACAACAACAACAACAACAACAACATCAACAACAACAACAACAACAACAACAACAACAACAACAACAACAACAACAACAACAACAACGACAACAACAACAACAACGGCAACGACAACGACAACGATAACGGCAACGACAACGACAACGACGATGACGATGACGACGACAACGACAACAACAACCACAACAACAACAATCAGTTTAAGACTGATCGCTCTTACTGGCACGCGTGTCTTGCATTCTGTATACCCCAACCCTCGATACCCGCCCACTTCGTCTTCGATTGCACATCCTTCGGGGGGAATATCTTCCTCGTCGGCCACTGACTGAAGTGCGAAGCACTCTCGAGCGAGAGCGCCGTTCCTGAGTTCGAGGGCCTCTTTGGCCAGGGGCTCTCGGAGTACATATTGACAAATATCGAACGGGAACCCTTGTCGCCGTGTCTGTGCCTCTTGAGTTCGGGGGCCCCTCTGTCAAGGGCCTCTGCGAATACGTCTTGAGGAAGTATCGAATGGGAGCCCTCGTCGTCGTAGTTTGGCCTTCACCAATCCCACCAGCCCTCTGGGCGTCGGTGGTCTAGAGCGTTTCCTCTTCCACCCCTCCTTCTTCCCCTTCGGGGAGGGGTTTACCCCTCCCCCTACCCCCTCCCCACTGACCTGGACAGGGGGGGCCGCGGGTAGTTAGAGCGTCCAAGATGGCCCAACACGGCTCCAGGAGGGCCTCAGGGAGCTCAAGATGACCTCCAAGATGGCTCAAGATAGCGCAAGATGCCTCAAGATGGTCCCCATGATGTTCCAAGACGCTCGAAGAGCTTCCCAAAACGGTTCCAAGTACTCACAAGAGCATCAATAGGATGCCTCCAAGAGGCCAAAATGCTTCAAAAACCTAGGGAAAATCAATGTGTTTGGTGTTCTCACGTTTTCGCTTGCGATGCACATCCGAGGCGTCAAAATGGCTCTAAGATGGCTCAAGATAGCTCCAAAGGGGGCCCAAGAAAGCCCCAAGACGGCGCCAAGAGCGGCAACGAACGCTCCAAGAACACCCCAAGAGGGGTTCAGGAGGTGATTTTAAAGGCTCTACAAGGGCGACGCTAAAAAATGCTTCCGCTTTCTTTGCCAGATCCCCTCCAACATGGCTCTACCAGCGCCTCGGAGGCCTCCAAGAGCGCTTCAAGAGCGCCCCAAACGACGCCCAAGAGGCCCCCAAGAGGCTCACAAGGTCGTCAAAGATGGGCCAAGACGGCTCCCTGAGAGCCTCGGGAAGCCCAAGACACCTTCCAAGATGGCTGACGATTGCGCGACTGCCTCAAGATGGCTCCGACGATGTTTCAAGACGTTCCAAGACTGCTCCAAAACGATTCCAACAGGCTGGCTCAAGATATCGCAACCTGCCTCAAGATGGTTCCGAAGATGTTCCAAGACGCTCCAAGACCGTCCCAGGACGATTCCAAGTGGCCATATGAGCTCTCCAGGATCCCCTTCCCCATCGCCTACCTATTATTCCTCCTCCGTCATCCCCCTCCCCCTCTTTCTCCTTTTCCACATCTTTACAATAGTTCCCATAATTCTCTTCTTCTGTTCCTTATCCACCCTCCCGCCCCCTTTCTCTTCCTCTTCCTTTTCCTTTCAATTCGTCTTCCTCCCCAGTATCCTCCTGCTGCTCGTTCTCCTCGTTCTCGCCGTTGTCGTCCTACTCGTCTTCGCCCTGCGTCATGCGATAATCCCACCAGCCCTCTGGGCGTCGGTGGTTTAGGGCGTTTCCTCTTCCACCCCTCCCTCTTCCCCTTCGGGGAGGGGTTTACCCCTCCCCCTACCCCCTCCCCACTGACCTGGACAGGAGGGGCGGGGAGCGGTCAGAGCGTCCAAAACGGCCTCGGCGAGGAAGCCAAAATCATTGATTTTACTATGGTTTTGGCCCCATTTTGGCCTTCTGAGGGGGCAGCGCTAATTAGAGCTCCCCTCTTCTTTGATCGATTTCCTCCACGATGGCCGCAAGAGGCCCCCAGGATGCCCCAAGAGGCCGCAGGATGGCCCCAAGATGGCCCCAAGAGGCCCCCCAAGAGGCCCCCAGGAGGCCCCCAAGAGACCCCCAAGAGGCCCCAAGAGACCCCCCAGAGGCACCCAAGGGGCAAAGATGGCCCCAAGAAGCGCCCAGGAGGCCCCCAAAGGCCCCAAGATGGCCCCAAGAGGCCCCAAGAGGCCCCCAGGAGGCCCCAAAGAGGATCCCGAACGGCCCACAGAGGCCCCCCCGAGGCACCCAAGACGCCGAAAAGCCCCTCAGGACGACCCTCTACTCGCCTGGGCGTCGTTTCTGGACGGGCTGGTGGGGATACGCGAAGCGTTTAGAATTTGAGTGAATCACGAGGATGTCTCGAGCGAGAGCGCCGTTCCTGAGTTCGGGGACCTTCCTGGCCAGGGGCTCTCGGAGCAAATCGTGCGGAAGTATCGAGCAGGAGCCCTTGTCGTCGTGGCTGGGCTTCCGCCAACAGGACTCAATTGCGAGGAAGTCTCGAGCGATAGCGCCGTTCCTGAGTTCGGGTGCCTCTCTGGCCAGGGTGTCACGGGGTAAATTGTGAGGAAGTATCGTGCGGGAACCGTTGTCGTTGTAGCCGGACCTCCAAAGGCCCACATTTACACTCAAGCCAACGCTCGCGCGGGAGCCTCGTCTTCAGAGAAAATTTAACCAACGTCGAGACGAATGCGCGCGGAACCGTTTCCGGAGATCAACCAGAGATATCTTCTAAAGATGAATATTCAACAACAACAACGACGACAACAACAACAGCAACAACAACAACAACAACAACAACAACAACCACAACAACCACAACAACAACAACAACAACAACAACAACAACAATCACTTTACCCGAACGCTCAGTGTTCTCACCAGTGCCAGGGTTTTCATGCGACGCCAGCCAATACCCCCACTTTGTGGGGGGGCAGTGCAAGCTCTACCAAATATCCACACGACTCTTCGCCACCACCCACACCCAGCTTCCCGCCCTATGACGTTCGGACACTTCACTTCGTGGCCTGCGGACGACCGTGGCTACTACACTGGCGTGGAGTACACACCCACAGAAGTTGTTAGGACAGCGCGCGCGGGTAGAAATTTTGAAAAGTCGTGCAGGTGTTTTTCGAGGACCTACGGTGCGATTCGTGTGATTTTATGATGCGCGGTGCTAAAATTCTTAAGAAGCCCAATGGTTTTTGGAGATTTCGGCGTGCGCGCGCGAAGAAAAAACGAATGTGTCCCGCATGGTATTATTTGACAGGGATGATGGCCCTGGCAGGTGCGCAACCGTTGTCGCAGAAGTTCGAAAAAGTTGCTCGCAAAAGCCCGTTTGACAGAAATGTTTGAAAAAGTGTTGGGTTTCCTACGAATCCGCAAGAGCGCGCGGGATGAGATTTTGACATTTTTTTGTTGAAAAACCATTGGTTTTTTGATGTTTTTATGTTAAAATCGCTCCGAACACTAAGCTTTTGGAAGGATTTCGTCTTGCGCGCGCGAATGTCCACTTTACCTTATTTTTTGCAAGGGATTCTTGAAATTTGATTATATTAGAACAAGAAATGTCATTTTATAGTGTTTTTTGCAAGGGAAAGCGGGGGGGAACAAAACAACCGGATCTTGATCACATCGAATTACCTGAGGCTTCCTCACGAAAATGATGAAAATGTAGCTGCGGCCTAGGCGGCGCAGGGGGGCCGTGCACCAGGGGTCCCAACAATAATTATTCTTTAGAATTAATAATGTTCAACAACAACAACAACAATCACAACCACAACCACAACCACAACCACAACCGCAACCACAACCACAACCACAACCACAATCATAACGACAACCACAACGACAACCACAACCACAACCACAACCACAACAACAACAGCAGCAGCAACGACAACAACAACAACAATTATGTTAAGACTGTTCGCCTTTATCTGCTCGAGTGTCCAATAACGCGTATTTCCCAAAACCTCGATACCCGCCCTTTTCGTCTTCGATCGAAACCCTTTTGGGGGGTATACTTTTGTTCCCTGCAGGCCGGGCCCCGGCAAGCGGCGGGGCGGCCGCGGACCGTCGGCCTGGCCAGCGGCAGCGCTGATCCGCGGGGCGGCCGCAGACAGTCGACCCGACCACAACAGGGACGGACAGGGGACCGACCACGACGACGACGACGTCGTCGACGACGACGACGACGGCGACGACGACGACGAGCGAAAGCGCGAGCGAGAGAGAACGACAGCAGGGCCACGAAGGACACGAAGTAGGCCACGAAGGGCGACAGCGGGGACACGAAGGGAATGCGTATGGGGCCACGAAGAGCGCGAACGAGCGGGGGCCACGAAGGGCACCTAATGCGGGGCCACAGAAGGCAACGATGGGGCCACTGAGGGTAGCAACTGGGCCACATAGGACAGTGAGGGGGCCACAAACGGCGCCAGCGGGGCCACAAAGGACATGCACATGGGGCCACAACGGGCGCGGACGAGCGGGGGCCACGAAGGGCATACGTATGTTGGGCCGCGGAGGGCAAGGACGGGGCCACTGAGGGCAGCAACGGGGCCACGAAGGGCAGCGAGGGGGCCAGGAAGGGCGACAGCGGGGCCACGAAGGGCATGCATATGGGGCCACCACGGGCGCGAACGAGCGGGGGCCACGAAGGGCATACATATATGGGGCCACGAAGGGCAGCGAGGGGGCCACTGAGGGCTGCAACGGGGCCACGACGAAGGGGAGCGAGGGGGCCACGAAACAAAGCGAGGGGACCACGAAGGGCATGCAGATGGGGCCACGAAACAAAGCGGGGGGGGCACGAAGGGCTGCAACGGGGCCACGAAACAAAACGAGGGGGCTACGAAGGGCTGCAACGGGGCCAGGGGCCACGACGGGCAGCGAGGAGGCCACGAGGGGCTGCAACGGGGCCACGAAACAAGGCGAGGGGGCCACGAAGGGCTGCAACGGGGCCACGAAACAAAGCGAGGGGGCCACGAAGGGCTGCAACGGGGCCACGAAGGGCAGCAAGATCCCGATTCCTAGGTAATCTGTGAGGGAGTCCTAAGCGTTAGCGCGACTCCTGGGTGCCTGAGTGTCGGGGGCGCGGCGATTGAGTAAATTGCAGGAAATTCCAACGCAAGGGCGTCATTCGTTAGTAAATTGCAAGCAAATCTCCAGCGAGAGCGCGACTCCAGAGCGCCGGGAGAGCGATTCCTGTATGAATTGTAAGGAAGTCCCAAGCGAGAGCGGGATTCCTGAATAAAATGCGAGGAAGTCTCGGGCGGGAGCGGGGGTCCTGGCTAAATTGTGATGAAGTCTCAGGCGGGAGCCGTTGTTGTTGTAACCCGGGGGCCAGGGGCACAGTTTGCGCATCAAGACTTTCCCTGTCAAAAAACAGGGTGCGAGCGTCGAGGGGCACGCTTTGACTGAGACAAACAATATGCACCCGTGATGGGGGATCAACAATAATTACAGCAGCAACAATAACAACAACAAACACAACAACAACAACAACAACAACAACAACAACAACAACAACAACAACAACAATTACTAGCACGTGGGGACACACCGTTCTCACCAGTGCCAGGGTTTTCATAGGAGGCGGGCAATACCCCCACTTTGTGGGGGGGCCGGTTCAAGCTCTACCAAATTTCCAAACGACTCTTCGCCACCACCCACACCCAGCTTCCCGCCCTATGACGTTCGGACACTTCACTTCGTGGCATGCGGACGACCGTGGCTACTATTCAGGGCCCCGCGGCCGACGACGACGGCGTGCGCGCGCGAAGAAAAAACGAATGTGTCCCGCATGGTATTATTTGACAGGGATGATGGCCCTGGCAGGTGCGCAACCGTTGTTGCAGAAGTTCGAAAAGTTGCTCGCAAAAGCCCGTTTGACAGAAATGTTTAAAAAGTGTTGGGTTTCCTACGAATCCGCAAGAGCGCGCGGGATGAATTTTGACAATTTTTTTTGAAAAACCATTGGTTTTTTGATGTTTTTATGTTAAAATCGCTACGAACACTAAGGTTTTGGAAGGATTTCGTCTTGCGCGCGCGAATGTCCACTTTACCTTATTTTTTGCAAGGGATTCTTGAAGTTTGGTCATGTTAGAACAAGAAATGTCCACTTTGCCTTATTTTTTGCCAGGGAAAACCGATCGTAACAACACAACCGGATCTGGTATACCCCGTTTTGCCTGAGACTTCCTCACGAAAATGATGAAAACGTGGCTGCGGCCTAGGCGCGGCGGGGGGGGCGCGCACCAGGGGGCCCAACAATAATTATTCTTTAGAATAATAATGTTCAACACAACAGCAATCAACAACAACAACAACAACCACAACAACAACAACAACAACCACAGCATCAACATCACCATCACCATCACCATCACCATCAACATCACCATCACCATCATCATCAGCATCAGCATCAGCATCATCATCATCATCGTCATCATCATCATCATCATCATCATCATCATCATCATCAACATCAACATCAACATCAACATCAACATCACCATCATGATTACCAGCATCACCATGAGCACCATAACAATCCACCTCTTACTAGTCCACCCACAAAATGATCCTTCCCACCCCATCATCATCAGCAGCAGCATCACCACCACCATTATCAGCATCATCAGCATCATCAGCATCATCAACATCATCATCCCCATCCTCATCACCGTCCTCCTCCTCCTCCTCCTCCTCCTCATCATCATCATCATCATCATCATCACCCACATCACCCTCATCACCATCATCAGCATCATCATCATCACCCACATCATCATCATCATCATCATCATCATCATCATCATCATCATCATCATCATCATCATCATCATCATCATCATCATCATCATCATCATCATCTTTATCATCATCACTATGCTCCCACTCGTCGTCCTCCTCATCGTCATCAGCATCACCATCATCATGTTCAGCCTTCCGCTCTGCATCCGCATCCTCATCCTTGTCCTCGTCCACCTCGTCCTCCTCATCGTCCTCATCATCTTCATCATCATCATCATCAGCATGTGCATCATCATCCTTGGTTGCGATTACTATGTGTGAATATCTATACTGTTTGCAACCTGCTTACTCATAATATGATCAACCGTATGATGCTTCGTAATAATATCTCTGAGTGCCCCCAGCGGGGCAGGAAGGTGATAATGATCAGGGCGCCCTGCGGATCAATACTAGGCGGCAGCAGGGCACATATAACATAACACAATCAAGCAAACCACGCTATCTGTCTCGGTATCAGTGTTCGCAGTATGAGTCTTACTCGTCTTACGACTCCCAGTATCACTACCGTTGCTCTTCTGTCCCCCCGATCTATCCCGTTCCTCGGTCCCCTCGGGTGAAAATGGAGGGCGCGGAGGAAAAAGAGGAAGAAGGCAGGCCAGTGAGTGAGGCTCTTCTTGAAACGGATGCCATCTGACTTGCCGGATGGGATTGATACAGATGGGGAGGAGGAAGAGAATGAGGAAGGGGAGGCGGAGGAGGCGGAGGAGGAGGAGGAGGCCGGGCAGCAGAGGGGAAGAGGAGGAGAAGGAGGAGGAGGAAGGAGGAAGGAGGAGCAGGAGAATGAAGGGTAGGAAGGAGAAGGAGGAGGAGGCAGGATAATGAGTATGAAGGAACAAGGAAGAGGAGGTATGCCTCGGTTTGGCGGGGGGGGACTCGGCGGCAGGAGGACAACCAACGGTAGAGGAGCGAACGTCACAGAGCAAGCACGGCGCATGAGTCAAGAAATTAAAGCTGGCACCACGTAGGAGGGTGAGGAGGACGAGGGGAAATCTTTGGGCCTACCTATGTTGTTCGTGTCGTGCCGTGTCCGTTCTATTTGCTCCGCTGGCCTCACCCAATGCTTTCGCGTTTTGCCAAGCCGGCTTCACGCATTCTCTTTTCACCCGTGGCACGCTCCAGTTCCGTTCCAGGAGGACTTGAGCTAATATGGCTGTGGGGTGCTTTCAACCCGTTCGTTGGCCGAGTTTCGTGGAGTCGCGACCCTGTAGGGGACGGTGGCCAGATGTAGCAAATGGCCTGTGGCAGGAGGGGGAGGAGGAGGAGGAGGAGGAGGAGGAGGAGGAGGAGGAGGAGGAGGAGGCTGTAGGCTGAAAGTGAGTCAGCGACTGCACACAGACACTGCTCGACCTCCGCAAATGCGGAAAAGCGGTACAGGGTACAAGAGCTGCCCCTTGGCGTCGGACGACTCGCGGCCCAACCGAACCGACATGGTGCATTGGGGGCACGAGGCCACCCTGTCGGCACGATTGGCATTGCGCACTGGGGCCTGCCCAAAGGCCCCAGCCGTGAGTGGACACAAAGCCCAATCGGATTTACGTGGCACATGCCACCACCTCTCACGGAAAACGCAAATCCCTGAGGGCCAGACCACATGGGAATAGCCACCCAGGCGCCTGGCTAACGCCGCCGGCAGGGCAATGCTGAGACCGAAGGCCGTGCTACACCCAACGACGAGGCCGCGCGCAGCGCAAGCCCCGCCGATACAGGTTTCGCAACGTCCACCCCCAGGCCCAGTGCCCGCTGCATCCGCACAGAGAGCTGAGGGCCGTGCTACACCCAACGACGGCAGCCTTGCGGCATCCCGCCGATACAGGTTTCACAGCGTCCACCCTCCTCTGTGGAAAAAACGACCGGTGGCCGCTCACCCTGACCGCAGATGAAATGCATCGCCCTGAACGGTCTGCCCCGAGGAAGGTGTGGCGCTGGACACCATGAGAACAGGTGCCAGGCCCCACCCTCGGGGGGGAGGAGGAGGGGGAGGAGGAGGAGGAGGAGGAGGAGGAGGAGGAGGAAGAAGATGATAATGATGATGAGGAGGAGGAGAAGGAGGAGCAGAAGGAGGAGGAGGCAGAGGAGGAGGAGGAGGAGAAGGAGGAGGAGGGGGAAAAGGAGGAGGAGGAGGAAAAAGAGGAGGAGGAGGAGGAGCGGAAAGAGGTGGAGAAGGAGGAGGAGGTGGAGGAGGATAAGAAAGAAAGGAAAAAAGGAAGGATCGCCCACAACCCACCCTGCATCCTCCATTCCCCTGGCGCGCGCACAACGCCAAGCGACGGCGCATCACGGGCCTCTTGACGAGCTGGTCGTAGGACGGGCGACCCTCCTGGGGACGCTGCCCGCCCGTCTCCTCCTCCTCCTCCTCCTCCTCTCCTCCTCCTTCTCTCCTCCCCTCCTCCCCCTCCCTCCTCCTCCTC
>CAUYUJ010008624.1:175000-180000 GCA_963575745.1 Prorocentrum cordatum | reverse complement strand
AGGGGCCCCCAAGAGATCCCCAGTAGGCCCCGCAACGACTTGATAGGAGGTGTTCTGGACGCGCACCCCGCAAGGCGAGAGGAACGACGAAGAATGGGCTCTGGCCAAAATAATGTCCTCTACCTGACTCAAGGCAACTTCCTAGGAAGGCGCTTAGCTTCGGCACATCAGCACATCATCAAGTGCGCCCGTGCATGAGCATCTTTTAACCGATCCCTATCCCCGTCCGCATCCCCATCCCGAGCCCCACCATCTCACCACCCCAGTTGGGGTTACACCCTTCGAAACCCGAACGGGAATCGCCAGCATCCCCGTCTTGGAGGGCAAATCGGCCAGTGGGGCCCAGGCCGCGCCGGTTGCGATGGGCATCGGTCAAACGATGCTCCGTGCAAGCACAGAAAACGCACGCCTATCGGGACTCGTGTCGAGTGCTCCTCCCCGGCGCCCCACTGGCGGGGCCCTCCGCGGCGCGGCTCGGCCGCGGGCGGGGCAGGAACGCCGCTCGGCACGCCGCGCCTGGCGCACGACCCCTCCCAGCGGATGGGAGCCGCGCCAGCCCAGGGACGCCGCGCGCTCTCTCTGCGGACGCCGTCGTCGTGGCTTCCACCGTGGTGCTCACGCAGTGAAGCTGCTGCAATCATAGGGGAACAGACAATGACACATACCATGAAACTCGGAAGTCAGCGCCGATCCGAGAAATCAGCGCGGACCTCTGATTTGTTAGTTTTGTTTTTAAACGCAAAATCGGGGGAACGAAGCCCCCAGACAGCCCGGGGGCTCGAGGAGGCATGGAGGAACAATCCCAGAACGACCTAGGCAACAGCGAAGCCTTTCCGAACCCAAACCAGTCCCTGTTTCAACGTCTTGACTATAGCGCCAGCGTGCGCGATTACCTTGAGGCCGCCTCCGCCCCTCTCCCATTGGCGAATCGAATCGATCAGTCGGTTCAGCGATCGAAGTGAGTCGGATCGGCGGAAATCGTCAGCCAAGTCGGGAAGAGTCGAATCGGCGGAAGTCGGCAGGCTAGTAAGGCGCCCGTTGAGAAATTATGATTTGAATCCGACGTCGAATCGGATCAGAACAATAATCAGAAGCGATCGAGATCGAAAAGCAATCAAATCGGATCGGACAAGTCGAAATGAGCCACGCCATCGTCGATCGAAACCGACCGCGACCTCACGCCCCTTCCGTCCAGCCAGTTCGCGTCGGATGCGTCAACTGGCCGCGCGTGCCATGGCACCCTGGAGGTCAGCCGAGCGCGCCGCGGCAGCGCGGGGCGCGCTGAGTGAGAAGTCGCCCCGCGCGTCCACGCAGGTATTCGATCGCGCGGCAACTCTCGCGCCACGCGCGCCCGTGGCCCGAGACGCGAGCTGCACTTGCAGCTCGAGCCGCTGGAATCGCGGCCACAACGGTGGCCCGCACCACGCGATTCCCAAATCCTCAAGAAAGCAATGCCCTTCCCGCCTGGGCAGATCGGCAATGTTATCGTCTGCGCGCGCGAGAGCAGAGGGTGATGGGCGAGAGCGCGGCGGGGCGGGCGGGCAGCACGCCCGCTTCGTGCGACTCCTCCCCGCCAGTCACAGGCTCCTGGCTACTGATTCTGATCTTCAGCGGCACGACCACGTCCACGCGGCCTTTTGATAAATTCGCGCGGCCGCCCCAGCGGCCTCAGAACGAACTCCCGCGACTGCACGCAACGCTTCAAGCCGAAGGTGATACGGAAGCGTTCCTGCGCGCGCAAAAGAAAAAAGCGAGCACTCTCGGCACTGCAACCCTCGGGCGAGTTGGCCTGTGCGCGAGCACTCCTTCGCACGGCCCCACCCGCGAGGTCCCACCTGTTGTTATGAGTATTTGCAGCTTCCCGAATTCCGCACTCATGGCGCTGCGCTGGCACTCACTCTGTCCTACTTGCCAGCTTTCAACTGACTGCCCGTCGCCGCCGTCGTCCTTCCAGGTCAGCGGCACTGGCTGTGAGGCCCTCGCAATATGTCTGTTGCTATCGGAGGTACGACACCCAAGGCTGGTGGAGCTGGTACGGGCTCGGAGGGGCAGGGTCCGGGCAAGGCAAAGACGAGTACGAACTCGTGACAGCCAGCAATGCTGGCGACAAGCTGAGCGCAGGGCGGGGCTAGCTGGCGTGGAAACGCCAGCACGGGCAAATGGAGCCGTGAGCAACACCCGCACGCACGCACGCTTGTGATACGCAGTGCCGCCTCGCGCAGGCCGCACAGGTCCAGAAGGAAGGCCAACCCGTCTTACGCAACCGCACAACCCTGGGGAAGGACAGGCAGCGACCGGGTGGGCAGTGGAGCGGTGAGGACCGACACCCGACACGAAACCCTTTGTGAGTGGCGCCTGGCGGGGCAAGCGCTATCCGAGCAAGTAAGATCAAGGAGCAACATGAGAAGAGGGCAGGGGCAAGGAGACAAGCACGGGCGCAAGCACCCGAGTAACCGACACACACACACACACACACACACGGCGCGGGAGCACGCACACCTGGGCATCCGCCACCAGATGACACACACGCACACCGCACGGTACGCACGGGAACACGCGCGGCCACACACACACACAGATTGATTGACATCGCGGCCACGCACGCGGTGGCACATCTTAGTGGCCACACACATACAATTTGTACTCGGCAGCCGCGTGCGCAGCATCGCAGCGAATCAGAACTGACAACCGAAGACGGAATCGCCACCACACGCCGTTGAAAAACTATCACCGCGGTGCACCACAGACACAACCTTCCACACATACACACACACACACACACACACTGCGCGCAGCATCGAGGCGAAGAAAATGAAGTGCAACGGCCAGGGGCCCGCGCGCGCCAGGCTCAGAGGAAAGCAGCACCACATGCCATCCAGGCGTGGACGAAAAGGCAGAACGAAACGACCACCGACCAGGGAGGGACCCGCACGGAAGGCGAAGTGGGCGACACACACAAACCTTTTGACGATCGCGGCCTCGCGCGCAGCGACACGGCGGCGAAAGTCACCTGGCGGGAGCGCTCGCGCGGCCGACCCTCAGATGAAGGCAGGGACCCACTTGTATCAACCCAGCCATGCGCATACCCAGGCGCAGGCAGCGGGGTACAAGGGGTGAACGCGCCACACGGCAGAACGGCAGTGCGCTTGCAAAACAAAGGCATGGCAGAGCGGCGAACGACTGGGTGGCACACCGCGTGAGCCAGGCGCCCGGCAGGCGTGAGGCCCTGGGGCAAGACGGCCCAATTGTCGCCCAGCGAAGAGGCCGCGCCCGAGTGGGGGCGAAGCCCCGGGGAGAAGACAGCGAACGAAGCGCGCCGGGACGCCCGAGCAAGAGAGGAGAGGCACAGGCCCCGGATGCGGGCCGTGAAGAGCCGGGGGGAAACATGCACACACACACACACACATTCGGGCGGTAGCGGCCTCGCGCGCAGCGACGAGGCGGAGAAAGTGCAACAGACAGCACAATGCGCGCGGAGGCCAGGCCCTCAACGTCGACACACACACACCCCCACACACACACACACACACGCTTATTGTCGGCGGCCTGGTGCCAACATGAGGGGCCCATGCGTGGCCACGGCAAACGAGGCAATGCAGTCACCAAGACCGAAGGGGCAGGAGCCAGTCGCAAAGGCACACGCGGCGCGCGAATGCGCGCTCCCTCCCTCCATTCCTCCGTCCAGTCTCCTCGCATCCTGCCCTCCTCTTTTCACTTGCTCCTTCCTCCTCCTGATCCTCCTTCTTCCAACCTTCGTCATGTTATCCTCCCCTGTCCTGGCTCTCTTGGTATCCTCCATCTCTCTCTCTCTCTCTCTCTTTTTCTTTGTATATATACCCGTATTTATAATTCACACATATCCGTATTTATAATTCACACACATATATATATATATATATATATATATCAAAATCGGAGTCGCCATCTCTGGCACCTTCTTCCTGCCATGCTCGTCGACCTCTGGCTCGTACTCGAAGGCCTGAGTCGGCCATTCCGCTAGGATGGAAAATAAGCGAGAGAGTGAGGCTGGCTTGGAGTACTATGTGGGACCTGCTCCAGAACAAATACATACCGTAGATGGATCTACCCTTTCTCCGACCTTGCACTGCGCCCAATGCAACGGCCGCGTTGTCTACAGACGCATACACCCTTGTGCCTAGAAAGTGGGAACTGAATGTGTCTTCCCCGATTTTGGTCTTCTAGAAGGAGGTGGACTTGGCCCTCATGATGCTGAGCTCAGCAGGGTGTCTGAGTAGACGGTGAGCTCTTGGGGGGACCAACCTCCGCCATCTGGTCGCCCACCGCCGGCAGCCAGCGAGAGCCGGAGGCGGAGGACCCGGCCCGCTCCCCCTTCCCCTGCACTCCCCCTTCCCCCGCGGTACGGCGGGTTCGTGCCGTGCCGCCCCAAAAGGCTCCCGACGAGGCGCGGCTGCTGGCCGGGCCAGGGAAAAAGCAAGGTGAGCCTTCCATCGTCAAGGAGAAGCATATCCGTGCCCACAGCCTCGCGGTCTGGAACTCTCGGCCGCGGTCCCATGGATACAGGGCAGTCGAGCGTCGCCGAAGTTGCTTTTGGGGTCATAAGTCGCGCTTCCAGCGGCCGTTCAGGACGATCTGGGCAACCCTGGAACGCTTTCGGCTTGGCGCAGCTGCTGGCAAGCATCCAAAGGCAGGAAGGCCGCCGAGAACCGACGAAGACGTCGGAAAACATGGATCCTCGAACCTGCAACGAGCGCTCGCCATCGGCTCACGGTCCAGACGGCCGCGGCCCCATGGATGCAGGGCGGCTCTGCGCGGAAGCCTCGCGCAGAGGGAACGGCAGGTTCGCGTCGTGCCGACGCCAGTGTTGGTTCCTGACACCGCGGGGATCGTTCAAGCCTTGAACGAGCGGCCGTTTCTGGAAGTCAGATCGTTCAACATCGGCCGATTCTGGGTCACAGGCGGCGTTCAACGTCGCCGCTGGACGACACAACACAACGCGGGACCCTCACCTTCCCCCGCGG
>CAUYUJ010008624.1:125000-170000 GCA_963575745.1 Prorocentrum cordatum | reverse complement strand
TAGCGTTCCCAGATAAGATTCTTTCAACACCTGACAGTTTACTGACGCGTTACAATGCAATGAGCACACGCTCCCTCGGCCACTATCCTTAGTAAAACGCAGGTACTTCGGCTGCAACGGAAGTGCTGCTGCCGACGACCCTGTGCGCGATAATCGTCTCAAGCCTCTTGAATCGTGCACCGTCGGTTGCTTAGATTTCCCGAGCTGCCTGGAAGTTCTCTTGAGGTTTCTTCTCGGCCGGGTTGAAGCCTCTTGGGAGCATCCTGGGGGTCTTATTGGGGGATCTTCGAGGTCTCGAAAGCACCTCCTGAACAGTCTTGGCGCCCTCTCGGGTCATTTTGGAGCTCTACTGGGCAGCCTCTCCTGTGGGCGCCTCTTGCATACCAAAAAGAAGATCGCAGTACGCAGTGGGATCGGCAACGGGCTGGAGTCTAGCCGTGGCGACAAGGGGACCCCCAAGAGGGCGAAACACACAGAGGGCAGGAACCTTCATGGAATCGGTGGCGAACATAGCGGCCGCGCTAAATCCCAAGAATTCCCGCAGCCCTCTGGGCGAAGTTGGCCTAACAAATTCGTCCTGTCATCTTCCAAAACCCTCTTCCACTTGGGAAAGTTACCCCCCCCCCCTCCCTCTCTGGGTCTGGACGGGGGGGACGGGGGGGTTAGAACACCCAATATGGCCCAAGATGGCTACAAGATGGCTTCCGATGCACCGAGATGGCTCCAGGGCGGCTCAAGATAGTCGAAGATGGTGCAAGATAGCTTCCGACATACCTCCATGAGGTCCGACGAGGGCCACAAGACGGTTCGAAGTGCTCTCGGAGCCCCCATTCAGGACCCCCCCCCAGAGGCCAAAATCCTTCAAAACCACGGGGGGGGAATCAATGATTTGTGCCTTCTCGCCTGTTCGTTCGCTTCCGATGCGCTCTTGAGGCCTCGAAATAGCCCCAAGATGGCCCAAGAGAGGCCGAAGATGGGCCCAAGACGGCCTCAAGAGCGCCCGAAAATGGCCCAAGAGCGGCCCAACAGGCGACGGATGGACGCCTCTCTGGATCCAGGACAACTGGAACGATGAGAATCCGATGCCCCTGTGCCGCACTTCCTGGACCTATGGCGACTGGAATGGTGAGAACCCGATGCCCCTGTTACACTCTCTGGACCTAAAACGGCTGCCACACTTCTGTACCTATGGCAGCTGGAACGGTGAGAAGCCCATGGCCCTGCCACACGTTCTGGACCTAAGACAGCTGGAATGGTGAGAACCCGATGCCCCTGCAAAATGTTCTGGACCTGCGACGGCTGAAATCGAGCCGGAACACCTTAGTGAGTCTCATTTCTGGATCTGCGAAGATTAAAATGAACCCTGAACAGGACAGCTCGAACGGTGAGAATCCGATGCCCCTGCCACCAAGTATAGATCTGCGACGGCTAAAATCGAACCCAGAACACCATAGCGAGTCTCATTTTTTGATCTGCGAAGGCTGATATCGTGCCACAGCACTCGGCCACCCCTGTGGAGATTCTGGTAGTCGTTGAACTGAAATCGAACCAGAATATCATAGTGAGTCGCATTATTGAGCCAGCTCTAGCCTGAACGCCAGAGTGAACCCAAATTATTGATCTCTCTCTCACACACACACAGAGCCGCACCTAGACGGCGCACTGGCACGAAATAACTACGAACTCGCACATGCACAGAACATGTCACAAGCGTACGCGCCATGCAGGGGGAAGAGGTGCGCAATCAACACCATACGTAGCGCTGGTGGCCCGCTCTTCGGTTGCCTGCAAGCGTCACTGGCGGGGGATGGAGCGGAGAGGAGGGGAGGGAGGGGAAGAAAGGGGGAAGAGGGGACACAGGCAATCAACTAAAAAACGCAGTGTTGCCTGACAGCCGCATGCCATTCCGAAGGATTCTGTAGCAGACACTGAAGACAGTCGGGGTCGTCACCCCTCACTGCTACGGCCTCGGCGTACAAGTACGTCGTCCATTGTAGTCGGGGTCGTCCTCTCGCCCTCGGGCATTTCCAGTTGCGAGGCAAACAAGACGTTGGTTGAATATCCTCGAACACCATCCTTGTAGGTAAGTTTTCGGCGCTGTTCCGGGCAAGTTTTCCATATAAGGCCAATTGTCGTCCCAGTAAAAACGATGACAAACGCGGCGCGCGAGCACGCTCACGCACATCAGCGTTGCTCACGCGGGACAACCAAACAGGAAGAATATTGAATATGCTGCGTAGTTGTAAGCCATCAATACGACCCCTGTCCGCTTTGAGGAGCACGCAAGATTCGAGCCCATATAGCAACTTGAAATCCGCACGACTCCAAGATCAATAGTTTCCGCGCTCTCGTCAGGTTGGCGTGGTCGTGGCTCCAAACAGTACATAATGTTTGGAATATGCGTTTCGTTTCTCCCAAGCGCCGGGTAAGCTCTGCTCGCGGCTTCCCGTCTGTACTGATGAGGCCACCCAAATAAACAGCATGTTCCTTGACCGCGATTGCGTTGCCATCCGGCCCAAAAACATGCCCATCATATCGAATCCTGAGCAGGACTGTTTTGTCAGAGTTAATTTTCCTTTCTAAACAGAGAATAGACTCTACCGCCCCCCCGGCGTTATCGCCCCCCCCATTTCGGGCATGTAAATCACATACGATTCTGACCACATGTCCATCTTAGATTTTAAATCACAATGTCCAAGGCCAACCGGGTTCCCCCCCTGAGGTTGCATTGTAAAAAACACTACGCGGTGACATTTTTTGTTTAATCATAGCACTTTGTGACGAATCCCTTTCAAAAAACGGGACGAAGTGCACACACGCGCGCGTCGTCGCGCGCATGCCCAAATCCTTCAAAAACCTTCGGTGCCGGAAGGATTTCGCAATCGAGTTTCCCCCCCAAAAAAAAAACAACAACAACAACAACAAACAACAACAACAACAACAACAACAACAACAACAACAACAACAACAACAACAAAAACAAAAAAAAACGCGTAACACTGATTCGCTGAAAAAACTGACGCGCTAGCTCTTGCGAAATCTTACGAAAACCATAGGTTTTTCCAAGATTGACACGGCGTCGTCGTCCTCTTTGGCGTCGTGGTCGTTTCCGTCGTCGTTGTCGCCGTGGTCGTCCTTCCTCCTCCTCCCTCGTCGTCGTCGTCGTCGTCCGTCGTCGGCGTCTCGTCGTCGTCCCTCCTGTTTCGTCACCGTCGTCGTCGTCGTTGTCGTCGTCGTGTCGTCGTCGTCTTCCCTCCTCCCTCGTCGTTGTCGTCGTCGGCGTCGCCGTCCTTCCTCATTCTTCGTCGTTCGCGTCGTCGCCGTCCTCCCTCCTCCCTCGTTGTCGTCGTTGTCGTCGTTGTCGTCGTTGTCGCCGTCGTCGTCCTCCCTCCTCCCTCGTCGTCGTCTTCGTTGGCGACGTCGTCGTCGTCTTCGTCGTCGTCGTCGTCCGCGTCGGCGTCGTCGTCGTCGTCGACGTCGGCGTCGTCGTCGTCGCCGCCGTCGTCGTCGTCGTCGGCCGTCTTGCTTCTCTGGCCTTCTTGGGGCGCTCTTGAGAAGCCTCCGAGGGCTCCAAAACGACCCAGGAGCGATATCTGTGCTCGGTCCCGCATGGGCTTTGCAAACCAAGTTGCAGGTGGGTGGGTGGGATGATTACGCGAGCAGTGGAGTTGACAACTTCAAGTTCGGCAAGTGAAGTTCCAAGCCATACTTCTTCCCAATATCTACCACCAAATCTAGATGCGCTTGCAGGGTGCTGGGGTCCGTGGCCACGAGCATAGTATCGTCTGCGTATAGAACATCTTCAGTAATCACGTATGGCTTGGTTGGTCTGCCAGGCCGTTCCAAATTCAAGCGTGTATCCACCGTCTCCAGAAGAACCGACATAACAATGATGAGCAAGTACGGCGAAAATGGGCAAACTTCCGCAATGCCAGCGGGTTGTGTATGAATGGATGATGTAGTACCCATGGATTCCCTTCGGGGATCATCGGTAAAATTGGAACGATACGGAGAAGATTAGCATGGCCCCTGCGCAATTCTTGATCTGCGAGGGCTCACATCGAGCCGCAGCACTAAAGTGAATCGCATTTCTGGGCCAAATCGAACCAGAGCACCGTAGTGCGCGCTGCCGGGCCGCTCTGCCGGGCCGCCTCTGGGCCCGGAAGACGCCTCCCCCCCGCCCCCCCCCCCGTGGAGATTCTGGTAAGAGAAATCTTTGCTCTACTAAGAGCCCCCTGGCGCAATGCTGGAGAGGACACAATTTGGAGCGCGCGCGTGGCCCCCGGGGGGCGACGCACACACACAGAGCAACAGTTTGCTGTGGTGACGTGGAACTCTCGGCCGCGGCCCCATGGATACAGGGCAGCTTTGCGCGGAGGCTTCGCGCGGAGGGTGTCGATCGCGCCTCCATGGGATCCCGCCTCGGCATCCAGACCGCGAGGGCGTGGCTACGGACACGTTCGCCGCTCGTGGTCCCGACGACGACGACGACGACGACGACGACGACGAACGACGGACGACGGACGACGAACGACGGACGACGGACGACGGACGACGAACAACGACGAACAACGACGACGACGATGACGACGACGACGACGACGACGACGGGCCCGAGATCGTCTCATTTCCGCCATCTCCGCCCGATTCCGCTTCCGCTTCATTTCATCTGAAGTTCTTCTCGTCCGTTACATTCCGTCCGAACTAATTTCATCCACTTCGATTCGTCCACTTCGATCTCTCCGCTTCGATTCGCCGTGTCGAAACGAATGAGGACGAAACGAAAAAAGAGGACGAAATAAAAGTCCGCTGTCGCCGCCCCAGCGCACCCCCTCCGGCCTCCACGGGCACGCACCGGCAGCCCCGGGACCACAGCGCTGCCTGGAGGGGAACAAATAATGAAATCCGCCACCGTGCCTCCGGGCACGGAGTGGGCGTGTCCTCAGGTCCCTTGCCTAGTCCTCTAAGCCTCAATCCCCACCTTTGAAAAATCTGCACGGGGCCCAGACACCATATTGCCATCTCCCGGGGCTTCCCGCGTGCCCCCATGAATTTTATCAATTGTTCGGGCCCAGGAAAACCCCAAGACGGGCCAAGACGGCCCCGAGTCGCCGAACGATTGCTCCAAGACGCTTAAGGTGGCCCCCAGACGACCCAAGAGGCATCCAAGACGGCCAAAGAGGACTCCAAAACGCCTCCCAAGAGTGCCCTCAGAGGCCGAAATCATTTATTTTCCGCAGGTTTCTCAAGGATTTGGGCGTTCTCGCCGCTTCCCGACGCTCCCAGACGGCCCAAGAGGCCCCCAAGACCGCCTCAAGACGGCCCAAGAGGGCCCCAAGACGGCCCAAGAGGCCCCCAAAACGGCCCAAGAGGGCCCTCAGACGGCCCAAAACAGGGACCCAAGAGAGGGAACACGAACCGAAAGTTCGAGCCTTTCACCCCGAAAGGCCCCCAAGAGGCCCACAAGAGGCCCCAAAACGGCCCCCAAGAAGCGTCCAAACTCCCTCCCAAGAGGCCCCCGAGAGGCCTCCCACGAGATCCCAGCGAACATCCAATAGGCTTCATACTCACAACCCAGGCACGGTTGCGGGATGGGCCGAAGGCCACTAGATATAAACATCAAAACTCGCAGGTGAGGTCCGCGCGGAGTTATTGGATCGGCGCTGGACCGTACCCCCCTCCCTGGCGCGCGGAACACGTCAGGGGCTGCGCCAGAGACCGGAGGCGCCATCAAGGGGGTCCAGCGCCGATCCGAGAAGTCTGGGCGGAGCTCAGAGAAACTGTGTTCATGCAGTGCTCCTGGGCCCAGGGATGGGCGCCGGGCCTAGGGGAACAAAAAGTGACATAAACATAAAAACTCGGAGGTCCGCGCGGACTCCTCGGATCAGCGCTGGGGCCCCCCGGCGGCGCCTCCGGCGCCGCCCCTGGCGCGCTCCGCGCGCCAGGGAGGGAGGTCCAGCGCCGATCCGAGAAATCCGCGCGGACCTCCGAGTTCTTCTGTTTATGTCACTTTTTGTTCCCCTAGGGCCTACGTCAGGCCTGCGCCAGGGAGGGGCCAAAGGCTCCAGCGCCGGTCCGAGAAATCCGCGCGGAGCTCCAAGAGTCTAATGCGTAGGCCCGGGCGTCGGAGTCCGCGGGCGGCTGGTGGACGTGCGTGGATTTCTTCGCCCGGTGCCTGCGCGTCAAAGTCCACGGGCGGCCAGGGGGGCAGCACGTACCACCAGCGGCACAGCACCTGCGCAGTCGCGGAGGCCAGGGCCGACGAGCACAGCCAGCACGGGCAGAGCCGAGGAGGAGCGACGAGCGAGAGCAGGAGCGGGGAGTAGCGGGTGAATCAGCTGGGGGGCGGGGAAGAACAAGACGAGGAAGGAAGATGGGGAGGAGGAAGGAGGAAAGAGAACGGGAAGGAGGAGGGAGGAGGGAGGGAGGGAGGGAGGGAGGACAGAGGGAAACAAGACGGATGAGGATCACGAAGAACAGGAAGCGAAAAGGGTGAGAGGAGGAGGAGGAGGAGGAGGAGCAGGAGCAGGAGCAGGAGCAGGAGCAGGAGCACACCAGTCGACTGCGGCTTGGCCCCGGCTGCGCTCGGCGCCGCACCGATGCGCAAGCTGAGGCCGATCGCTTGCGCGGAGGCTTTGCTCAAGGTGGTCGAGGAAGTGCACATCGACGAGCACGTGACCAAGCTTCTGTGCAACCTGGAGCCTGATCAGCTCGGCTGCGGCACGCCAGACGGCGCCCTCCTCATCATTAACATTGCGCGGTCCTGGGCCCAGCTTCTGGAGCGGGGTGGGGAAGGCGCTGAGCAGGAGGAGGACATGGAGGATGCGGACGTTCTCGCGTCCATCGATATTGAGAACGCCTATGGTCGTGCTTTCAGTTCCTCTTGTCTCCGGGGCTGCCGCTCCAGAGCGCCCGAGATCGCAGCGCTCGCAGCGACCCAGTGGCGGCCAGGGCATTCGACTGTGTGGCAGCGCGTCGGCGGAGGCTGGCGTAAGTCGCACACCTCGCGAGGCGGCTGGCAGGGCGCCCGACTCGTGCAGGTGATGTTCGCCATGGGCTTGGAGGATTCCCTGCGGGCCCTCCCGCGAGCGAACGCCAGGTCCCTGCGTCGCCTACCAGGACGACACCTGCACCTTCTCGAAGGCCAGCGTGCTTGCGGACGCGTGGCCAGCAGTGGAGGCCAGCCTCGCCCAGGGCGGGCACCGCGTCCGCACCCCAAAGTGCAAAGTGTGGGCCCCGCTGTGCGACGATGTGCCGGACGCCATGCTGCCGCGGCACGTCCGCCGATTGGCAGCGATAGCGCCGCAGACGCGCGGCGGCCTCGTCCTTCTCGGAGGCGCCGTGGACGACGAGCTTGCGACCCAGATTGGCAGGGCGGGCATTCTGCTGCAGCCAGCCGTGGCGCGGGCGCGCAGGCGGCCGCATTCGCGGAGCGCATCCGGGAGTTCGCAATGGCTCACCCCGCCATCACATCCACGCACCTTGCGTGGTTCATGATGTCCAAGTCGGTATCTCATGCTCGTTCTTTCGACGCGCGTTTGGTGCCTTCGCGGGCGCTGGGCGCTGTGGCCGAGCCTGTGAGTAGCCGTGCAGAGGAGATTTTTCAGGAGATGGCTTTCGGGAAGAGGTTGACTGAAGAGTCTGTCCTGCAAATGCGCCTCTCGGGTGCGTTCGGCGGGCTGGGCCTGCGCCGCGAGGCGGAGGGCGACATGGCCGACGCAGCGCTGTGGGCAGTGCCCGCTGTGGCCACTGGCACTGGGTTGCGAATCGCTTGCTGCGACGGCGCCGAGGATGCCGAGGGCGCGCGGCAACGCCTGGCCGCCCAGGGCGTCATCAATGACCTCGAAGGCGGGGTCCGGCACGCGCCGGCGGCCGCGGAGGAATACGGAGGCGGCCCCTGGGCCAAGGACGTCGCTAGTGACGACCTTGGCTCTTTGCGACAGCTGCCGGAGGCCACGCCTGAGGCGGCCGCCCCAGGCCAGCGGCCGTCTGAGTTGCCGAGGCGCTTCGCGAGCCGTATCTTCTGGCACCTCGAGGCGCTGGCGGGCAACCCGTGTATGGCACAGGCTGGGCGCCGAGCGGCGCGAAGGCATGCTGTCAGCTGGGGGCGCTGGGGCTGGGGCGCTCTGGAGGCAGATGCCCACCGAGCCTGCCGGGTTCTTCCCGTCCTACCACTTCTGCGTGGCGTCCTTGCGCAGGCTTGGCGCGCTTGAGGCCCCCCGAGGCGCCACGTGCCGCATCCCGTGCCAGGTCGGGGATGGAGCGGAAGTCGGTGGACAGCTGCTGGACCCCACCCTCCAGCATCCACAGCTGTGCAAGCACGGCCCTGCGCGCACGCGCCCGCACAGGGCTCTCGCGGCGGCGGCTGCCAGGCTGCTGCGCGCGTGCCGGGCGGAGGTCGACATGGAGCGCACGGTCCCCGAGCTGAGTTGGACAAGGAGGAATGGCTCCATCGAGGAGGCCATCCTGGACTTGTATGTTACCTTTCTGGGCAGCGTGCAGCCGATCTACATCGACGTGTCGATCCGCTGCCCTCACGCGCAGCGCTACACACGCGCGCTGCCTCCTGCCCAGACTCGGCGGCCTTAGCGGCGGCTGCGGACAAGCGCGCGCGCGCTACGGCAGCGACGTGCTGCCTATCGCGGTGGAGTCCTACGGCCGCCTGGGGCAGGAGTCGCTGCGCTCTCTGGACATCCTGGCGGGGGCAGCCTCCGAGACGCCTGGGCCGCGCCCCGCCTGCTGCCGCGCTGGCGCGCCTCCCTCGAGCGCGTCGTGCAGTACGCGTGCGCCGACATTGACTTGTTGGCGCTCGGCTGCACGCCCACGGCCGCCGCATCCAGGGTTGCCTACGGCCGCGTGTTCGCTTCGTGAGCAGGCAGGAGAGGGCGCAGAGTGCCACCTACGGTAGTGGTAGTGTCACAGAGTGTGCGTGTCCTCCAGCGGTGTCTTAGCAGGAGCAGGAGGAGGAGGAAGAGGTGCAGGAGAAAGAGGAATTACCCCGCCCCTCAGGGTCTTCCTGTCGCCTTCATCTATTCTTTTCCACAGATCTCTTAGTTCAACCGCCCCTGGGGGCGACCGTCCATTGGGGGGAGCCGCCAGCGCCCAGCGCCAGGGAGGCGGAGGCGGAGGCGGAGGAGAAGGAGGAGGAGGAGGAGGAGGACGAAACCTGGCTGCTCTCAAACCGAACTCACGAGCCGACAGCGACAGCGCCCCATGAGGAGGAGGAACGCGCGTCGTTAATGCCCCGTCCCACGATCACAGGCACCCTTCAGATGTCCCAGGCGGGGCCCCAGGCAATGCGTGCGACGGGGTGGCGCGGCTGGCCTGGGCCCCGCGCACCAGAGCGATGCGTCCTCGGGCTTACCAGGTCACGCCCTTCGGCGACTTCTGGCTGGAACCCGGAGGCAGGCGAGCTGCAGAGCGGTGACGGAGCGGACGGCACCTGGAGGCACCTGACCCGAGGAGGGGCTCGGAGGGGCTCGGAGGGCTTCGGGCACCCCTCGGCGAGCCCCGCGCTGGTTGGCAGGGCTGTGGCGTCGAGCGCCTCGGAGGGCCTCGGAGGTCTCAGGGGCGCCCCAGGAGCAGCTCAGAGGGCCTCGGGAACTGAACGACAACATGGGCCTAACAACCTCCAGGTCCGCGCGGACTTCTTGAACCGGCGCTGACCCCCCTAGCGGAGCGCGCCAGGGAGGGAAATCCAGCGCCGATCCGAGAAATCTGCGCGAACCTCCAAGAGTTCATGCTCGTGTCATGTGCTGCTCACCGAGGACCTCAGCGGACCTCCGGGGACTCCGAAGCAGCTCGGCGGACCTCCGGGGACCTCCCGACGGCTGCTCCGAGACACGCTGGCCTCACGACCTCCAGTACTGGGGGGCGCGCCTGCGCAGGCCAGTGTGGAGCTGCGAAACGGCTCCTACACTTGATGGCCCAGCGCGCTGTGCTGCTGTGTTCGAGGGCGGTGCTGAGCCCGCGGGGAAGAGAGCCCCAAATCGAACTGATGATTGAGTCGGATCGGCGATCGAGATGAGGGAGCGCGATGCACCGTCGCTTGACTGGAATGAATTTCCCCCCCTCCGGGAAAACGGACAGGGGGAGGGGGTCAAATTCTCCCTCCCCCCTTCCCAAGGAACATGGGGGAGGGCACAAAAGACCCCACCCCCCTGGTTCGAACCCGGGGGCAGGGGGGGATTCCGCTACACGGAAACCGGGAGGGAAGAGGAGTGAGGGGGGCGCAAACTCCCCCCCATTCCCGGTTTGAACCAGGGAATTCCTAATTCTCATCCCCGCGGCTCGAACTGGAAAGGACGAGGGGAGGTCCCCTCCCCGCACTGCATTCGGAAACGGCTTGAGCTTTGTTTACGTTTTGTTTGAGCTTTGCTTGAACTATGTTTGCGCTTTGGTTGTATGTTGTTGGAGCTTTGCTGGAGCTTTGTTGGAACCTTGGTTGAGCTTGGTTTGAGCTATGCTGGAGCTTTGCTCGGGAGTTGTTTGTGCCATATTTGCAGTGAACTTACACTTTACTTAAACTGTGTTAGAGATGTTGTTGGGGCTTTGTGTCAGCTTCGGTTGATCTCTGCTTGAGCATTGTGTGAGATGTGTTGGAGTATTGTTTGAGTTTTGTGAGATATGGATTAAGTTTCGATAGCATCTTGTTGGAGCTTCGCTTGAGATTTACGGGAGTTTTGTTCGAGCCTTGTCCGAATGTTTTGGGCCTTGTTTGAGTTTCGTTGAGCTGTGTTTGAGCTGACGACGACGACGACAGAAACTGCGACGGCGATGGCGACGGCGACGGGCGGGACATTAAATGCAACCCTTAGTTGGCGATGGGACAGTATTGGAGGAAATATCTCACAGCCACGGGGACGCCGTTCGGGCGGGCGGGACATTAAATGAAAAATTCACTCTTTGATGGGACAAGGCTGGGGGAAATCTATCACAATCACTGGAATCACCAGTCGGACGGACGGGACATTAAATGAAACCTTCACTCAGTGATGGGGCGTCGTCGTCATCATCACCATCAACATCGTCACCGCCACCACAACCACCACCACCACCACCACCACCATCATCATCATCATCATGATCATCATCATCATCATCATAATCAGTAGCAGCAGCATCATAATCACTATCAGCAGCATCATCATCATCATCAGCAGCAGCAGCAGCAGCATCAGCATATCATCACCATCATCATCAGCAGCATCATCATCAGCAGCACCTCATCATCATCAGCAGCATCATCAGCATCAGCATCAGCATCAGCATCAGCATCAGCATCAGCATCAGCATAATCAGCATCAGCATCAGCATCATCAGCATCAGCATCAGCATCAGCATCATCATCATCATCATCATCATCATCATCATCATCATCATCATCATCATCATCATCATCATCATCATCATCATCATCATCATCATCGCCGGCAGCCCACGACTGCCTCAGAGGCCCCCCGTAGATGTCTATGGGGGGGCAGGCACCTGCGCGAGAAGGCCGGCACCATGCGCAACAATTCGAAATGCGGCCTACTTGCATCACTTGCCCCACTTGCCCCGCCCGCCCGCGCGGGCTCGAGCTTGTTTGAGTTGTGTTGGGGCTTTGTTGGGGCTTTGTTTGAGCTTCGTTTAAGCTCTGTTTGAGCTTTGCTTGAACCCCCCCCCCCAACCTCAACTGGGGGGGGGGCGAGGGCCCGCCCCCGACCCCCTCCCTGGTTCGGATGGGGGGGATTCCCCCCCCCCGTTCGAACCAGGCGGGGCTTACCAGTGACGGCAGTAAGCGATCTTCCAAAACATCTGAAAGAGCACGTTCTACCGCACTTGATAAAAGTCGCCCGAAGAATCCCAAGCGGCGCGCCCGCGCGGACGGAAGCGCCCCCGACGCCCCCGCAACAAGCTACGCCAGCAACGCGCAAAGCAACAGCAAGACACACCATTCCCCTTGAAAACAATTTGAAAATCAGGACCACTTGGTTTTCAGGAAATGGCGGGCATGACAAATGAATCGGATCGGCGGATCGGATCGGCCCGAATCGGCAGGCTGTTAAGGCCTCCGTTGAGAAACCGGAATTCCAAATGGGAATCCGAAATCGAATCGAACCGAGTCAAACCGATGTCCGTGTTTTGCTTTATCCGCGCGCGGCCCCCGAAAGTCTGGGCCCTGTCCCCAGAACCAGCTCTTCATCCCGACGCGTCTTTGACGGCCCCGGGGCCCACCGAGGCCCCAGAGAGGCCGAAAACTACGAAAAACCTCCGCGCTGAGACTCTCGAGACGTCGGATGTCTGGGCGCGCGCAATTGGCGGCCAAGCGCGCCGCGTTGGAGGAGGGCGCCGAGCCCGAAGGGGCGGGAGGCCGAGGGATGCCCAGCGCGAGCAGTCGGGCGCGGCAGTCGCGCTCAGAGCCACCACCGGACCAACGGTCTTGCCATCGCCCGGACGCCCATTGCCCGCGCATCCGTCGGCTTCGCGCGCTTGCCTTTCTCGCGAGATGAAGCGGGATGCTCCTCGATGGTCCTCGCCGAGAGAACGCCTGAACCTTGCCATCGCTCGGACGTCCATCCCCCGTGCATCCGTCGGCTTCGCGCGCTTGCCTTTCTCGCGAGATGAAGCGGGATGCTCCTCGATGGTCCTCGCCGAGAGAACACGGGAGCCTTGCCATCGCTCGGGGCGCCCACTCCCCTTGCGTCTGTACGTTTCGCGGTTCTCGCTTTGCTCGCAGGATGCTCGTCGATGGCCCTCGCCGACAACACACGCGAACCTCGCCATCGCTCGGGCGCCCGTTCCCCGTGCATCGGTCGGCTTCGCGCGGATGGAGCAGGATGCCCCTCGATGGTCCTCGCCGAAAGAACGCGCGAACCTTGCCATCGCTCGGACGTCCATTCCCTCTTCATCTGTCGGTTTCGTGCGCTTGCTTTTCTCGCAGGATGAAGCAGGATACTCATCGATTGTCCTTGCCGAGAAAAGGAACGAACCTTGCCATCGCTCGGGCGTCCATTATCATCGCGTCTGTCGGTATCCTGTGTTTGTTTTTTTCCCGCAGGATGAAAGATACTCATCGATGGTCCTTGCCGAGAGAAAACGAACCTTGCCATTCATTGCTCGGGCGTCCATTATCCGCGCGTCTGTCGGTATCCTGCGCTGTTTTTTTTTTCGCAGGATGAAGCAAGATACTCATCGATGGTCCTTGCCGGGAAAAGAACTAACCTTGCCATCGCTCGGACGTCCACTATCCGTGCATATGTCGGCTTCTCGCAGGATGGATGCCGTTCGATGGTCCTCGCCGAGAGAACACGCCAACCTTGCCATCGCTCGGTTTCCGTTCGTCTGTCGGATTTGTGCGCTTGCCTTTCTCGCGAGATGAAGCGGGATGCTCCTCGATGGTCATCGCCAAAAATGCACGCATGCCGCGCCATCCCTCGGACGTCCATCCCCCGTGCATCCGTCTGCTTCGCGCACGTTCTCGCAGAAAGCAAGATGCCCCTCGATGGTCCTCGCCGAGATAGAATTCGAATATTGCCATCGCTCGGACGTCCACCATCCGTGCAGATGTCGGCTACTCGCAGGATGGAGCAGGATGCCCGTCGATAGTCCTCGCCGAAAGAACGCGCGAACCTTGCCATCGCTCGGACGTCTACTCCCCGTGTATATGTCGGTCGTGCGCTTCGGGCTTCGCTTTCTCGGAGGATGAAGCAGGGTGCTCTTCGATGGTCCTCGCCGAGAACAGAGCAAACCTTGCCATCGCTCGGAAGCCCACTCTCCGTGCATCTGTCGGTCGCGCGCTCCTGTTTTCTCGCAGGATGAAACAAGGTGTTCCTCGATGTTTCTCGCCGAGAGAACACGCGAACCTTGCCATCGCTCGGTCGTTCGTGGCCCGCGCAGCTGTCGGCTTCGTGTATTTGCTTTCTCGCCAGATGGTGCAGGGTGTTCCTCGATGGTCCTCGCCGAGGAAAGTGCTCCCCCACGGACGGCATCAGCACGTGACGTGTTCTCTCTCTCTCTCTCTCTCTCTCTCACACACTTTTGGCTCGCAGTCGGTTCCAGTGCGATCTCCGATTGCACAACGCTTCGAAGTCCTGAAAACGGTGTTCTGGCACGCTTCAGGATGTTTACACGGTTGTTTCCCTACGGGGTAATTCCCTCAGTGGAAATTAACCCTAGTATGGGGACTATGGAGAAGGAGCTTGGAGGGAATATTGGGTTTGCACTGGTCCTCCTCCTCGACCTCCCTCCTCCTTTTCCTCCTCCTCCTCCTCCTCCTCCTCCTCCTCCCCCTCCTCCTCCATTCCTTCTCCTTATAGGTATTTCCTCCCTGTCGCACCCCGGGGCTGGCCGAAAGGACGAGCCGGGCGCTTCGCTTAAGAATTGCTCACTATTTATGACCCTGCCTGATGAAGCTGGAAATTTGACAACCGTTTCACAAATAGGGCGCGGGTGGTTTTCACAATGTGGCACTCGCCTTGGCGCCGCACACATTCGTTCTTCAAAGTTTGCAAGAGCTTCGCGGATTGAGGGCGGCTCCTTTTCAAACTGTGGTTCTCGCGTTAGCGCGGCGCGCATTCGTCTTAAGAGTGTAAAGAATTTCACGGATTGAGGGCGGGCGGTTTTCAAAAGGAGGTTCTCGCATTAATTAGCGCCGCGCACATTCGCTTCAAAGGTTTTGCAAGAGCTTCACGGATTGACGGCGGCGCCTTTTCAAAAAGAGGCTCTCGCCGCAGCGCCGCGCACATTCGTTCTTGTAAAGTTCGCACGGTTCTCACTGATTCGCATGGCCAACGTGCCAGAAGTTTTGCTTTGGACCGATTCTTGATTGTCAGAGCGCAACTGTTATGCTGATTCGCGGCGTTGAAGTCCCAGGAGTGGCGTTCTGGTCCGGTTCAGGATCGGCAAAACCTCACAATCACGTTTACTCGTGGCGTTGAATTCCTGAAAACTGTGTTTTGGCACGCTTCAGGATGTTTGCACGATTCCCTACGGGGTAATTCCCTCAGTGGAAAGTAACCCTTGTAGGGGACTATGGACAGGGACCTTGGAGGCAGGCTGCCTTCCTACATCGATGATGAATCTTGGGTTTACACTGGTCCTCCTCCTCGACCCCCCTCCTCCTCCTCCTCCTCCTCCTCCTCCTCCTCCTCCTTCTCCTCCTCCTCCTCCTCCTCCTCCTCCTCCTCCTCCTCCTCCTCCTACTGTTCCTCCTCCTTCTCCTCTTCCTCCATTCCTTCTCCTTATAAATAACTCCTCCCTGTCGCACCTCGAGGCTGGTCGAAAGGATGGGCCAGGCGCTTCGCCTGAGATTCGCTCACTATGTATGACCCTGCCTGAAGCAGAAAATTTGACAATCGTTTCACAAATCGGGTGGTTTTCAAAATGTGGCTCTCACATTGGCGCCACACACATTCGTTCTTCAAAGTTTGCAGAAGCTTCACGGATTCCCTCAGTGGAAAATAACCCTTGTAGGGGAGTAAGAAGAGGGAGCTTGGAGGAAGGGTGTATTCCAACACCGGTGATGCGTCTTGGGTTTGCACTCCTCCTCCTCCTCTTTCTCCTCCTCCTCCTCCTCCTCCTCCTCCTCCTCATCCTCCTCCATTCCTTCTCCTTATGAAAAACTCCTCCCTTTTGGACGCCCGAAATGGGTACGGCAAGAATGGGTACAATGCCCAACAACAAATGTTGTCCCGAACCAACAGCGGCCGCTGTTGGGCAGGCGGCCTTCTGTCTCGAATGGACACAGGCCGCGGCGGCGTGGACAGCGAATGCTGTTCAAAATGAACAGGCACTGCTGTTGGGCATCTTCCCATTCTTTCCGTACCCATTTCGGGCGTCCAGATCCATGTCGCACCCCGAGGCCGGTCGAAAGAGCGGGCCCGGCGTTTCGCCTGAGACTTCCTCACCATGTATGACCCTGCCTAAAGCTGAAAAATTGACAACCGTTTCAGAAATGGGGGGCGTGTGGTTTTCAAAATGTGGCTCTCGCTTTGGCGCGGCACACATTCGTTCTTCAAAGTTTGCGAGAGCTTCGCGGATTCAGTCTTGGATTTACACTGGTCCTCCTCCTCCTCCTCCTCCTCCTCCTCATCATCGTAATCAGCAGCAGCAGCAGCAGCAGCATCGTCATCGTCATCAGCACCATCACCATCATCATCATCATCATCATCATCATCACCACCACCACCACCACCACCACAACCACCACCACCACCACCACCACCACCATCATCATCATCATCATCATCATCATCATCATCATCATCATCATCATCATCATCTCATCATCATCATCATCATCATCATCATCACCATCGCCATCGTCATCGTAATGATCATCGCCATCGTCATCATCATCACCACCATCATCATCAGCAATCACCACCACCACCATCATCATCATCATCATCAGCAGCAGCATCAGCATCATCATCATCGCCATATTCGTCATCGGTATCATCATCGTCATCGTCATCGTCATCGTCGTCGTCATCGTCATCATCATCAGCATCATCGTCATCATCAGAGTCATCATCATCAGCATATTCATCATCACCATCATCAGCATCATCATCGTCATCATCATCATCATCATCATCACCATCCTCAACGCCATCGTCATCATGATCAGCATCATCGTCGTCATCGTCATCAGCAGCATCATCATCAGCAGCAGCATCACCATCGTCATCATCATCATCACCACTATCATCAGCAGCATCATCATCAGCATCATCATTATCATCATCACCTTCGCGGCCCCGCTGGCTGCAGGCTGGTCACTGGCGCCTCGGCCACCAACTTCTGCTTGGCTGTTCGCTCTCTCTTCGGCAGTGTTTCCGCACGTCACCCCATCGGGGACAAGATCCAGGCAGTAGATTGGCCGACGCTTTCCCTCATTGCAGGCACCCGAGCATCCCTGATTTGGCTCATCGGCGACATGCAAAACACTCTTGAGCTACAGTTGACAATCGGCAGGCCCTGCTGCGTCCCTTCGTTGGACAAGCCCGCGGTTGCGGCAACAGCCTAGAGTCTGCGCGTCCTTGGCAGCAGGAGTCGGCTTGTCCTGCGAGCGAAGACAGGGGGAACGGGATCCCTCTGCCTCGGCCCCACTCGGTTCCAGTACCCCTCGACGTTCACCTCTTGCTGCACCTTGCCCTACCCACTTTTTCCTTCTCGTCCTACCTCCTGCCCAGTATGACCGTGGCAGGTGGCTCGACCCTGTGGTGCCACGCACCAAAGGAATTTTCCCTGGCTGGTCTCGCCCCCCAGCCAGTGGTATCGAGGCAGCTGTTCGCGGACTTAAAAAAACTGTCCTCCTCCTCCAGCTCGCCCTCCTATGGCCTGGAGTTTCGGGAAGACGTACGACTCGGGTTCGGGCGACTCGGGTTGGCCTGACGGGGCGGTCAAAAAATGGCGAGACCCAGTGTGAAATTTGACGCGAGCGCCCGCTGCTGCAAACATCCCACGAAAACTGGACCGTCAAAACTCAAGATGGAACCATCAAAAAATATCGGCGAACCCGAGTTCCGGCTAACTCGAGTCTTGCGTTTCCCCGATAATTATGTTCGCGTCTATCTGACCTCCAGAGCTCACGTGGACCCTCAGCATTGCTGGAGTAGAAGAGAACGGGGATCATGACAAAGACTGAACGCGCAAACGCCGTGTCGATCTTGGTCATCATCGATCTTGGTCAGCGTCAACTCGTGCACCATCCTCGCAAATCGGCGGCGGCCGACGGGGACCATGACCAAGATCGGCATGGGCAAGACCCCGCGACATCTTTGTCATGGTCCCCTTGTTTTCCCCCCTCGAGGACGCGAGCGAAGACAGACATCCTGAGCCCCGCATGTGCGGCTCGGGCTGAGGCGGAGCGCCCAGGCCGCCCTGGCCCGAGGCTGCGGGGCTCGAGCGCTGCTGTGAAGAGGCCCGCCGGCCAGGCGCAGGCACCGACTCTCGTGTGCGCAAGAGCCACTGGCGCGCCTGGGGGATCCGGGTTCGAGGCTCCTCGGACCGATGACTCTGGGCCTCGTCGGGCCGGCGCCGCCCCTGGGAGGGTGGATCATGAGCTGAGCCTGGCCTGGCTTGGCCGCTTGGCGGCGAGCGAGGGGGGGAGGGCTCGGGAGCTTCGGGCTCGAGGCTCGAAAAATACCCCAAAATTGTCAAAACGTAAGAGGAAGAAAAATCGTTCCGGACTATGTTTTGACTATTCTTGAACATTCCTCCTGTAGAGGGACAGGCCCGGCTGTCGGGCGTCGTCGCCAGTTCTCGGCGGTCTCCCAGCCTCGGGATGCCATCCAAAGGCTGCGCCTCGCCGCGAGCGTTCTGGGGGCGCCCAGAGCATCCCAAGCGGCCACTGGAGAGAGGAAACAGCGCCGAAGACCCGCTGGGAGTCTGAGAGGGGGCGGGCCCTCTCAGAGGGCTCGATAGGCCTCCGGCCTTCCGACAAAATGTTTTAAGCCTGCCCCGAAGACGCAGAAGGCTTCTGAGGCTGGGAACCTCTGAGAAGCACCGCCGCCTTCTGTGAAGGCCTGCTCCTTCTCGTTTCCCCCTGGGCGCGCCGCCGACTTTGGCGACAAGTGGACGGGGGAATGGACGTCCGAGCGCATTTGGCTTTTGGGTCATAACTCGCGTCTCCGGCAGCCGTTCTGGACGATCCGGGCAACCCCGGAACGCTCTCGGCGAGGAGCAGCTGCTGGCAAGCATCCAGAGGCGGGAAGGCCGCCGAGAATCGACGAAAACGTCCGAGAACCTCGAGCCTTGAACCCGAAACTATCGCTCGCCGTCGACTTACGGTCCAGAATTATCGACCTCGTTCGCCGCCGAATGGAAGTGTGGGTCGTTGTCAGGTCGCGGGGTGCGAAGACAACATTCTTCAAAGAGGCCCGTCGCGAACGCCACTGCTCTCCTTCTGCACACAGCCAACCTACCGCAAGGGACACTGTTCTGTTACAAAAACAATGTGGGATGTGTCGCGGGGTGGATCGCGGGCATGGGTCGCGGGTGTGGGTCGACGGTGGCATTCGTTCACCTGCCTCTGATGAAGGATGCCCGGTCACCTTCATCAGAGCTAGTCAGACAGAGCAGGACTGGAAGTGGCACGCGCACGCCACATGGGCAACAGTTGCGCTGGCTGTGCCAGTGCGGCCAAGGCCCCCTGCGACTTCCCCGCCTCCTGCCCACCCCACCCTTTTCGACTCACATCTCGTTAAAGCGCATATGCACTTCCATATGCTCTGGTTTCCAACACGACACACTCGTACACCCCAAGGGGTGGTGCACGACACTCTTTGCTGTGTTTCCAGCCATGATGCTCTTGACACCAGTGAGTGAGTGCTTCCCTGCACTTGTTTTACAATAATGGCACACAGAACGCTTTCACACCTCACGGGCCTGGCTTCAAAAAACGCCAGAGCCAAGACTAGCCTGGCACGGGCAGCTGGAAAGCTCAGGATGGGTACTTCAGCTGATTCGAAAGCCGTGTACCCAGAAGGCAACATCATGGTAGCCCGCGCGCATTCACAGAATCCCTTCCGCATTACTAAGACAGGCGTCTCCATCGTTTCCCCTCCATGCTCATTATCCGCACTCTCCTAGTGTCAAGATACACCGACCGAGACGAACGTCCTCCTCCTCCTCCTCCTCCTCCTTGTCGTCATCATCATCATCATCAGCAGCATCATGATCAGCATGATCGTCATCATCATCATAATCAGCATCGCCATCGTCATCATGGTCAGCACCATCATCGTCATCATCATCAGCGTCATCACCATCATCATCCTCGCTGGTCTGCAGCCTCGCTTGAAAGCTGCACAACCCCCGCAACGATTGCAAGACGGCGTCTTTCCGCGGACCACCGAGTTCCGAATTCCCTACTACTACGACTCCTACTACTACAACAACTACAACTACTACTACTACTACTACTACTACTACTACTACTACTACTACTACGAATACGAATACGAATACGAATACGAATACGAATACGAATACGAATACGAATACGAATACGAATACGAATACGAATACGAATACTACTACTACTACTACTACTACTACTACTACTACTACTACTACTACCACTACTACGACTACGACTACGACTACGACTACTACTGCTACTGCTACTGCTACTACTACTACTACTACTACTACTACGACTACTACTACTACGACTAGTACTACTACGACTACTACTACTACTACTACTACTACTACTGCTACTACTAATGAGCAGCATCATCATCAGCATCAGCATCGGCATCAGCATCAGCAACATCATCATCAACATCATCACCATGAGCATCAGCATCAGCATCGTGATGATCATAGTCATCATCATGATCAGCATCAGCATCAGCAGATTCATCATCATCGTCATCATGATCAGCATCATCATGATCATCATCACCATGATTACCATAATCACCATCAGCACCATCATCGCCATCATCATCAGTAGCAGCATCACCACTATCAGCAGCATCATCATCACCATGATCAGCATGATCATCATCATCAGCACCATCAGCAGCACAATCATCAGCAATATCAGCATCATCAGCAGCATCCTCATAACAACCACGACCAACATCACCATCATCATCATCAGCATCAGCATCATCATCAGCATCATCATCTGCATCATCATCCTCAGCATCATCATCATGATTAGCATCAGCATCAGCATCCGTCTCAGCATCATCAATACCCGTATCATCACCATCCGCAGCAGCAGCATCATGATCATCATCAACCGCAGCAGCATCAGCATCATTGTCATCAGCATCGGAATCATCATCATCATCAGCAGCAGCAGCAGCAACATCATCATCGTCATCATCATGAGTATCAAAGCCATCATCAGAATCATCATGATCATCGTCAACATCATGAGCATCATCATAACAATTAGCAGCCGCATCACCGTCACCATCACCATCATCAGTATCAACATCATCATCAGCAGCGTCCGCATCGGCATCCTCATAATCGTCATCCGCATCATCCTCATCCTCAGCATCAGCATCATCAGCAGCATGATCAGCAACATCAGCATCAGCATCAGCATCATCAGCATCCTCAACAGCAGCATCGTCATCAGCAGGCGCAGCAGCATCGTCATCATCAGCATCATCACCATCAGCACCATGAGCCGCATCATCATGATCAGCAGCATCAGCCGCATTATCATCACCAGCATCATCAGAAGCAGCATCATCATCATCAGCATCCTCAGCATCAGCATCATCATCATCATCAGCAGCAGCATTAGCATCAGCAGCAGCATCATCATCAGCACCGTCATCGTCATCATCGGCAGCCTCATCATCATCATCATCATCATCATCATCACCATCAGCATCATCATCACCATCAGCATCATCATTCGCAGCAGCAGCATCATTAGCATCATCATCAGCGACAGCATCAGCACCATCAGCAGCATCAGCCGTATCAGCATCATCAGTTGCATCATCATCATCAGAAGTATCAGCAACCATCATCAGCATCATCAGCATCAGCATCAGCATCAGCATCAACGTCACCATAAGAAGCATCAGCATCATCAATAGCATCATCATCACCATCATCAGCAGCCTCATCAGCTTTGTGATCATTACCATCATCGACATCATCAGCATCAGCATGAAGAGCATCATCACCAGCATCGGCATCACCATCAGCATCATCATGAGCATCTGCAGCATCACCAGAATCATCATCATGCTCATCCGTATCAGCATCATCAGCATCATGAACAGCAGCATCAGCAGCAGCAGCATCATCGGCATCATCATCATAAGCGGTATCAGCACCATCAGTATCATCATCAACAGCCATGGCCAGCAGCATCATCACCACCATCATCAGCATCATGAACAGCATCATCAGCAGCAGCATCATCACCATGATCATCATCAGCATCATCATCAGTTGAATCATCATCAACATCGGTATCATCAACATCAGCAGCAGATGCATCACCATCATCTGCAGTATGCGCAGCATCATCACCAGCATCCTCATCAGCAGCATCATCCCTGATCAGCATCATCATCATCATCATCAGCATCATCATCATCATCATCATCATCATCATCATCATCATCATCATCATAGGCAGCATCAGCA
Organism: Prorocentrum cordatum; assembly: GCA_963575745.1. Taxonomy (NCBI): domain Eukaryota; class Dinophyceae; order Prorocentrales; family Prorocentraceae; genus Prorocentrum; species Prorocentrum cordatum. The sequence continues at coordinate 147,875 of CAUYUJ010008624.1, read as the reverse complement.
TCAACATCATCGTCATCATCAGCATTAACATCATCATCAGCATCATCTGCATCAGCATCGCCGTCAGCATCATTATCAGCATCATCCTCAGCAGCATCATCAGTATCAGCATCAGCAGCATCAGCAGTCTCATCAGCGCCAACATCAGCATCATCGGCATCATCATCAACGGAAGCATCGTCAGCATCATCACCAGCATCGCCCTCCGCATCCTAACCAGCATCATCATCAACATCATCAGAGTCGGCATCATCATGATCATCAGCATCAGCCGTGTTGTCATCAGCATCATCAGCACCAATATAATTATCAGCAGCATCAGCATCATCAGCATCAGCACCATCAGCACCATCAACAGCTCATCATCATCATCAGCATCATCATCATCATCATTATCATCATCATCATCCTCATCATCATCATCGGCATCATCATCAGCGTCAGCATCATCGTCAGCATCATCATCCGCATCACCATCAGCATCATCAGCATCATGATCGGCGTCATCAGCATCAGCATCAGCATCATCCGCATAATCAGCAGCAGCATCAGCAGCATAATCATGAGCATCATCATCAGCAGCAACAGTACCATCATCATCACCATAAGTTTCATCATCGGCATCATCAGCAGCAGCCGCATCGTCAGCATCATCATCAGCACCAGCCTCATCAGCATCATCAGCAACAGAATCAGCATCACCATCATCAGCAACATTAGCAGCATCATCATCACCAGCACCATCATCAGCATCAGCATCAAGATGGGTATCATCAGTATCACCACCAGCATCATCAACAGCATCGTCATCATCATCACCATCATCAGCATCGCTTGCATCATCAGCAGCAGCATCATCATGATCAGCTTCGCCATCAACATCTCGATTACCACCCGCAACATCATCATCATCACCACCATCATCATCAGCATCATCAGCAGCCTCGTCATCATCAGCATCGTCAGCTTCAGCATCATCAGCAACACCATCATCATCACCATCATCATCACCATAATTATGAGCATCAACGACATCATCAGCATCATCAGCAGAAGTATCATCAGCCTCATCATCAGCATCATCATCAGTATCTGTACCATCATCATCAGCATCAGCATCATCATCATCATGATGATCATCAGTATCATCATCACCAGCACCGTCAGGATCCTCAACGGCAGCATCATCATCAGCATCATCAGCACTTTCATCACCAGCATCTTCAGCAGCATCATCAGGATCATCAGCAGCATCATCATCGTCAACACTATCATCGTGGTCAGCATCATCATCAGCAGCGCCACACCATCATCATCAGCAGCACCACTTCATCACCAGCATCATCAGCATCATCCGCATCAGCATTATCAGGCAAGGTCACGCGCAAGCAAGCAAGCGTGCAAGCGCTCAAGCAAGCAAGCAAGCTGCATAGACATAGGCATAGGCAAAGGCATAGGCATAGGCGTAAGCATAGGAGTTATGGGGGGAGGCATACGCATAGGCATCGGCATAGGCATAGGCATAGCCATAGGAAGTAAGGGGCGGGGGGGGCATAGGAATTAGGGGGGGCAACGGACCAATTAGTAGAGGTTTGTTTCTTGGTCCGCAACATCCTCTGCTTTCAAATCGTCATGTTCGCTGTGTTCTCTCACCTCGCTCGCCTCGGTCTCCTCGTTCTGCATTGCAGATAGAACGGCATCAAGCAACTCACGGCGCGACTCATTGATGTTACTGCAGAGTTCAGTGACCAAGGCTGTGACCTCTGCAAGGGAACCAGTGTATTGCACCGCGAATTTCTCGTTCAGGTTGGCACATAGATCGGAAAAGCGTCGGTGGTCAGGAAACTCGGGTTTTCCACAAGAACGCCAGTAACGAGACCGATCAGCTGGACAACTTCCGCAGAGAAAGATTCAGGAACCCCCACGGTAATCCGCACTTGGCCTTGCAATCTCGTCCGCAGCTCTTGCATCTCCTGTCTTAGGTCATCGATCCCGTCACATCCCGTCACCAAGGTCAACAGAAGAAGGAGGTGGCATCGCACCAGACTGAGCAGTTGGTACGTCTTTCACTGTTGCTGGATACGTACGCATCGGGAGTGAATCAACTGGAGGCAACGGGCGAAATGAAAAGGAAATGTGGGACTCCCCAGTGGAGCTGAGGTGGCCGTGGTCGACAACGACTGCTTCTTCGCAAGTGGCTTTGAGAACCTCCAGGATCGCAATGAGAGGTCCGTTCCGTACAAACTGGTAGCCGTTCTTCAGCAGAGTAACGTGCACGACCACTCGATCGACATATGAGTTCATGCGAAAACGGCGCTGGCGTCCTTCAGCAAGTTGTGCAGCAATCCACTCAAGACGTCCGACATGAGGCATAGCAAGCGAGCGGAGCGCACACGCGCCCGGGGGGCCCTGAGTCTGCAAGCGCTTGACCCAAAGTGGTTGGACCAGTTAGTAGAGAATGAGTTGTATCTCCTATCGGGCAAGCCTATTTGGAGAATCATGAGCCTCATCATCAGCAGCAGCAGCAGCATCATCAGCAGCAGCAACATCAGCAGCAAAATCATCATCATCATCAGCATTATCAGCATCATCATCAGCATCATCAAAATCATAAGCATCATTATCATCATCAGCAGCATCATCAGCAACATTATGATCCCAATCAGCAGCAGCATCATCAGCATCCTCAGTATCATCGTAATCAGCATCATTGCCATCATCAGCATCATCAGCATCATAATCGGCATCATCACATCATCATCATCAGCAGCAGCATCATCAGCAGCATCATCAGCAGCAACATCAGCATCATCACTATCATCATCATCATCATCAGCATCATCACCATCATCATCATCAGCATCATCATCATCATCAGCATCATCATCATCAGCATCGTCGTCAGCATCATCACCATCACCATCAGCATCATCATCACCATCACCAGCAGCAGAAGCAGCATCACCACCAGCATCATAACCACCAGCATCACCATCAGCATCACCTCGATATTATCAGCAGCAACATCACCATCATCCCCCCGGGTCCTGGGAGGCCCCAGCACTGGGCGCGGCCGCTCGCACGCCTGGGCCGCGCCTCTGCGGGCCCCTCCGTCTGGGGGCGAGCGGCGGGAGGGACGCGAACAATGCCGAGGAGGAGGAAGAGGAGGAGGAAGGAGGAGGAGGAGGATAAGGAAGGAGGAAGGGAGGAGAAAGAAGGGAGGAAGAGGAGGAGGAGGCGGATAAGGAAAAGGAAGAGGAAGGAAAGAAAAAGAAAAGAAAGGAAGATGAAGGAAGGGGACCCAGACCGGGAGGTTTGTCGTTATTTTCGCCCTCTGAGGGCCCTCGCCCGGCGCAGGGACCGTCAAAACGACCTTGGGATGAAGGGACCGTTCCTTGGGCGTGAGTCCACAACGCTTGGACTCCACGTCGTGAAAAAACTCATGACGTCGGGGGTCTGGGGAGGAGGAGGATCAGGAAGGGAGGAGAAAGGAAGGGAGGAGGAGGAGGAGGAGGGAGGAGGACGAGACGAGGAGAAAGGGAGGAGGAGGAGGAGGAGGAAGAGGAGGAAAAAAGGAAGGAAGGCGGAAGGAAGGAGGAGAGAAGGAGGAGAGACGGGAGGAAGGAAGGGAGGGGAAAGGAAGTTAGGTGGAGGGAAGGGGGGAAGGGAGGAAGGGAGAAAGGGAGGAAGGGAGGAAGGGAGGAAGGGAGGAGGAGGAGGAGGAGGAGTGGGGACGAGCCCAGGACGGCAGGGGCAGACCAAGTCCCCTCGCAGCCACGCGAGAGCGCGAGCGACGCGGAACCGCGGCAGTCCGCCCACTCTCCCCACGCCGCAAGAGATGGTCCCGCGGCCTCGACCCTCTGGGGGGGGGGCATGCCTCTCCAGCGGGCTAGCGGGAGATTGCCTTGGGCTCCCCGATCGCTTGAGCGAATGGCATCTTAGCAAAACTCTTCCGACATTGGGCAACATACTGCCAAGCCGAACATGTGTGAAGAGAAAAACTAATTCTGCGACGCGAGAGGGCGAGCGAGAAAGAGGGGGGCAGACGACCGAGGAAGGAGACTAGGAGCGCAGTGAGGGGATAACGAGAAAGGCAAACTGCCGGAGGAGAGCCGGAAGTTCAGATGTACGAGATGCGGGGGCAAGACAGAACAAGAGCGAGACAGAGAGCAAGAGCAAGAGAGAGCAAGAGAGAGCAATAGACAGAGCAATGGGAAGAGATAAAGATCAAGAAAGAGCAAGAGAGAAAGCAAGCGAGAGCAATAGAGAGAGAGAGAGCCAGGCAGTCAGCAGAAGCCACTGGGGGAGATGAAGACAAGTTCTGCCTCCCTCACCCCTCCTCCCATTCCCCCACCATCACTGACCACACCTTCCTCCTCCTTATCCTCCGTTTCCTCCTCCTCCTCCTCCTCCTCCTCCTCCGCGTCATCTCCCTGTAGAGATTCGAAAAGCTGCTCAAAAAGGATCGGGCAAGTGGGCGGGCGAAACCGCAAGGTATGTCCGATAAAGCCCCTCAGGCTCTGCTTCTTCAGCGCCAGCTGCTGGTTCTGCAGGATGCGCTGCCGCTGAGCTCCAGAGAGGCGAAGCTGCGGCTGGGTGCAAGCCGCCCTCGAGAATGGGTTTGTTGGCGGCGCGCACAAGGGGGGGGGATCGGATCGACTCGGCAGGAGGAAGCGTCAAACCCCGCAGCGCCGCATGCAACCCCCCTTCGGGGAGGCCACAAGCGTGGAGCGGAACGCTCAAAACAAGGCTGGCCTTGTTTGTATACCGCCCTGCACGGCAGACAAAACCGCCCAGGCCCCAACCATCCACCCAGGCGGGGAGGGGCGAAGACTTCTGAGAAGGAGGCTGCTTCTTGGAGGGCGCAAGCCCCACATCTACAGACAGGGCCCGCGCCTTCTAAGAAACAAAGGTGCTGCTAAGCTTTCCTCCCTCCGCGCGTGGCTGAATTTGGACGCGGAATGCCAAAACCACCCATCTCGACCGCAAAGCCACGTAATGCAGAAGGAGATGATGGGAAGCCGGCATGGGACTATACTGGGCCCCCTCGGGTAACACTCAGGGTGGGCTACCAATTCGACATGCATGAAAGAGACGCTCGGCATGATCCCACGGATTCGGAACACGGCGGCAAGTATACATGCGGGAGCGCCCAGGGAAGTGGAGAGCAATTAAGTCTACGTCTGAAGGTTGAGGCTCGGACAATAGCGGCCGTTCTAGCTCTTGAAGCGCAATCAGGCGCGGAACAGAAGTAATCTGCAAGCGTGGGAGGGGAGGGGGCACCCTGCGAGATCTCCAAGGGGCTCAGAGGGGTGATGACAATGCCACGTTCAGGAGCATCCGGGGAGATGAGTGTCAATCAGCTTTGCGCGCGGTCACACCCCGCGGGGCCCTCCATGGGCTCCGAAACTGGCGCTCGGAAGCACCCACAGGGGCGAGTGACAACCATGTACGCGCGCGAGGAGCACTCTGCAGCAAAGCACCGACAATCAACCACTGTCAACGGTGCGGCCGAAGCAACAGCAGCCACCTCGGCGACACTCGCATGCGCGGCAATGAACCCTGGCAGCCGCAGGCGGGATGAACGAAAACATTGCCAACACCAATTGATTACCTCCACGTCCCAGGCAATCGGCGCCTATTCTGCCTTGCATATTCACCATAGGATGTTTGGCATGGCGTCATGCGACCTAGTCAACAGTATCACAAGCAGCGCCACGACACTGAATCGGCCGACGTTTCTGCTCAAAACACGTGCGCCGCTGGCAATGAAAAAGCACAGGGGGCTCTACAAACCAATCAACTGTGACCTTGGCTTCGCGAGCTCCCCGGACTCGGATGCGGACTGCGCAGCGTCCGAGTTGGCACAACCTGAAAAGTCAAGAGAGCAGCGATATTTCCACTTGCTGTGACTAGAATCTAGAACATTAACACGTGAGCATCAGATGTTCATAGACATCCTAAAAACAAGCCCCAGAAGATGCTCAAAAGCACCCTTCCATCATCTTCTTCACACGTGTAACACAATCCCCTGCACTGGAAAGCCAAGCAGTATGATCCTAAATCCTTGTCTCAGTACCTTGCCCGAAACGTGTGTATACGTATATGTGTATACTAACAACTATATACACACACGCGCGCGCGTACGTGCACATACTAAGTGCGTACTGGGAGCCCCCGTCCAGCAAACTATATTTCAGGCACTCTCTGTATAACCCTCTCTCTTTTTCTCGTGGTGGGCCTGACCTCACTCATACCCCATCCCACCGATCGCAAAACAACTATTTCCATTGAAATTGTAACGCGGGCCTGGACACTTCTACCAATCATTACGTACAAGGGCCACGGACATCACAAGTAGCTCGGCAAGTAAAAGAGATGGCGATGAGGATCCACGCCGCTAAATAAATTAACGCGCGCTCAAGCACACGAACCTTGGGGACATTGGGTGAAATGAACAGTGGAGCGTCCGCCAATTGAAGACACGTTTCCACACGTTTGTGCCCCAGCCCCCCTGTCGTATCCTCCCCCAGTTCATCCCGGAGCCCAAACACACGAGACGACAGAAAACGCGTGCTCGGGGCACTCCAAGCTTCAGTCAACATCTGCATCCGTTTACAGGCGGACATCTGGTGTGTTCAGCCATCCAGACAATCGTCCTGCAGTCCTAGTTGCCGCGAGAGGCACGACAGGGGGCGCTTGGCGCTTGGGCGCCACACTGCAATGAAGGCCGCAAGCAAGGCATATGTAACACCTTCGGGGGATAGCAAGCAAGAGCCAGAGAGATGCTCACTGAGGTATGGCTGAGAAAGGCGGGACGGTCCCCAGTCTCGCTCCCCTACCCACCGTCCCACACCCCAGCCATAGTCTTCCCAACACACGCTCCGCCCGATATCCTTGCTCTCCCTGCCCGTTTTCATAAGCGCCTTTCCCCTCGCCCTCTCCCTGCGAAGCAGCTCTGAATGTCCCGTGGCCCCTGACATGCACGTCCTGCTCGAAGCCCACTGGCCCTCTGGGCGTCATGGTACGAGCTCTTCTAGTCCCTCTTCCATTCGGAATGTCGTCGTCGTCACCGTCGTCAGCTTCGTCGTTGTCGTGGCCGTCTGACAGTCGGCCCTGTCTCCCCCTGTCTCCCTCTCCCCGCGCCGTCAAAACGTTCCCCACGCCTGTGGACTGGAGGTAGATAGCTATCTGGCGTGGCGGCCGTCCCTGGGCAACAGCTGAGAAGGACGAGCATTGGATGAAAATACACGGGCGTAGCCTACCATTTGCAAGGTCAAGGAGGCCTCTTGCGACCCATTTGAAAGTCTGGGGGTTCTGTTTGGGCTCTCTTTGACCGTCTTGGCGAGCCTTCACGTCGTACGTGGCCTCTTGGCGAATGCTGCTAAGCACGCGTGGTTTGGCCTGGCCTCGGACGTGAGTAGTTTTGAGCCATCTTGAGGCTTCAGAGGCTCCTCGGCAGAAATGGCGAGCAAGCAACAAAAACATCGAAACCCTACGTTTGTAACTGCTTTGGGCATCTCGGGGGTACCCTTGGGAGGCTCCACGGCCACCTTAGAGCCACCGTTGGGCCTGCGTGGCTCATCTGGCAGCCATGCTGAAGCCGTCTCTGGCCAAGACGGAGGAGGAGGGGGAGGAGGTGGAGAATGACACACAGGAAAAGGAGAAGAAGAAAAAAAAAGGAAGAGGTTAAGGAGACAGAGAAAGAGAAGAAGGAGGAGGAGAAGGAGGAGGAGCCGCATCTGGAAGCGACGCTAAAGCGAACATGGTCTCTCGGGCGCACATATTGGGGGCATGCCTTGCCGCCTTGCCCTGTCCACGACGGGATCGCCAGCACCGCGGCCTCACGACTACCGGCGCTGGGACGGGCTGGCCAGCTGTGTGAAGGAAAGTCCTCCATTGGGACCTGACGTAGGAGGAAAAGGGGGGAGGGGGAGGACGAGGAGCAGGAGGAGGAGGAGAAGGGGGAGAAGGAAGAGAATGAGGAGGAGAGAGAGGAGGAGGAGGAGGAGGAGGACGAGGAGGAGGGGGAGGAGGAGGAGGAGGAGGGGGAGGAGGGAGGAGGAGGAGGGAGGAGGAGGAGAGGAGGAGGGGAGGAGGAGGAGGAGGGAGGAGGAGGAGGAGGAGAAGGAGGAGGAGGAGGAGGAGGGAGGAGGAGGAAACGCAGGGGGAGGAGGAGGAGGAGGAGGAGGAGGAGGAGGAGGAGGAGGACAAGGAGAAGGAGGAGGTGAAAAGGGAGGAGGTCATGGGAGGAGGAGGAGGAGGAGGAGGAAGAGGAGGAAAAGGGGGGATCGGGATGGCATGTGTCGGCCGGGGCCGCGCCGCGTGTCGAACTGCAGCTCACTTGCGCGTGAACTCGAAGATGTCACTGTTGCGCAGACAATTGACCATTCACCATGGATTAAAAGTGGGATCCCAAAGAATGTTTATCCTGGGCGGCATCTTGCCACGACCTGTTCCGGAATAGCACGTACATCGTCTTCTCCCACCTTCACGCCCTGAGCTTGCGCCCATGCTTCTGATTTTACCTCATTATCTGAGGCCCTTCTTTCGATCCATTGCCAATCGCGGTGTTTTAACACCAAGTAACTGAGACGTAACGGGCTGTGCTGCCTCATCCTGACCCTGTGCCCCGCCCATCTGAAGACGTTGACCTTGCAATCGGCATCCAACCCAAGGACACCGCACTGATCTCTGAGGTGCCGGAGCTTCACCCCCCAACGAGGCATGTGTTGCTCGGCCGTCTCCCCGGGGATCGCACGGGGCGGAAACCTTTTTCCACGTGATCGACTGCTGCAACCCCCTCAGCTTGGACATTTGCGTCGCGGTAAGATTCCAGCTACCAGTACACCATATTAAAGAATGATCCACTAATGAACGTAATAACCTGAAGCGTTTCCTGGCCGACGTCGTTCTGCAGCATCGAAGGTCCCTATATTTCTAGAAAGCGCACCAAGCGCAAGATATGCGATTGTCCAGTTTTGCCTCGTGGCTATTATTGAAAGTGACGATCGCAACCAATACTCGGAAGCCTTCCGCCCTGGGAGCTCGTTTCAAACCGACGCCGTCTACAGACACACTCAAAGTCGACACGTCGTCCGTAGCCGTCGTGCACCACGTGGTCTCGTCCGGTGGCACGAGCCAACCGCACTTGCGCCACATGTCGAACCAAGCCTTCGACATCTGAGCCAATTCTGGGGCGCTGCCAGCCACCAGCCAAAAAAATGTCAGCGAGAAACAACAATGCGAGCCGAGACCCGTCTTCCAACACCTTGCCCCACCGTCTCTCGTGAGCCAGCTATAGAAAATCACGTGCAGGACGTTCGACTGCCAAGTTGAACAGCGTGGGGGCGGCTGGGTCACCTTATAACAAAGATATCGTTCTCTTAACGGGTTTGAGGATACTGCAACATCAAGCACGAAAGTAGACGGGCAGCGCTGGAATTCCCGAATCCACGCCGCGGACAACACATCCGAAACACTCTTGTCTGCGAGGGCCTGGAACACCACGTCGTGGCGTGTAGTCGTAGGCTTTCGCGATATCGCCGTCCAGAATGAAGAGTGCGTCCTGCCACTCCAAAGACTTCTCGATGAGCGAACACATCATGCAAACAACCTCGTGTGCTTGGTATCCAGGTCGAAAAGCAAACTTTTTTTTTGAAAGCAGAGAGGATCGAAGCGGACAGAATTCGAAACCGCTCGCAGCGCTATCAAAATTGGACAGCACGCACTGTGTGAAGCCCTTGTGGCGCCCAACCGCACTGAAAATGACACACAATCGCAGCCGACCGCAATGCAGAGCGTAGCGGAGACAAAAACACGATCGCCCCGGACCCGGGCTGGAAAAAGGAGGAGGAGCAGGAGGAGGCGGAAGGAAGAAGGAAGAACTAAAGCTGCACAACGGAGCCAACAGGTGGAGCAAAGTTGTTCTGCCCTTTCCTAGGAACCCAACCTAGGACGATACGTATAACTCCAAGTCGTATCGGTGAAACCGGGAGGGGGGAAGGGAGAGATGAAAACGAGGGGGCCGGCACAGGAGCACCTGTTGGAGTATGGCAGCGAGGAGTTACGAGTCGCATAACACCCATGGGAACCGTCCGCAGTCCCAGATGGCGGCCAGGCACGAGCGTGTGCAGTCACATCGGAAGTCGAAGAATACCTCACCTGCAGCCCTTTGGCTGCCCAGCCACAGCTGGGAGAAAATACAAGAAAAACGGCCACAATCCAGAAGAGGAGGAGGGGGAGGCAAGAGGACCAGACCAACGACGACAGAAACAAGACAAGGCGGAGGAGGGGGAACTGCCTCGCATTGAAAACTAACTGTGCCAGAAACAAGGATACCGCCACACAGTGTTTCACAGAGCGTTATCCTAAACACTGGCGGAATTTGGGTGTACCGGCCTATCCGTGGCACTATCGGCCACGCGGCCGGGACAAAGGCTGCCTCGCACTGAAAGTAGCTGTGTCAGAAACAAGGATACCGCCACACAGTGTTCCACAGGGCGTTCTCCTAAGCACTGGCGGAATTTGGGTGTACCGGCCTATCCGTGGCACTATCGGCCACGCGGCCAGGACAGAGGCTGCCTGAGGGCCTCGCATTGAAAGTAGCTGTGTCAGAAACAAGGATACCGCCACACAGTGTTTCACAGGGCGTTCTCCTAAACACTGGCGGGATTTGGGAGTACCGGCCCATCCGTGGCACTATCGGCCACGCGGCCGGGACAGAGGCTGCCTCGCACTAACGTCACCGAGTCTATCCGCTCGGAGAAAATAAATCGCACCCCAGTGCAAGACGCAACGAACATGTCACGAATTTCGTTGCTCCGAAGCGACGTGCGGTGGTATGCAACACACAGGAAGCAAATATTACACGCGTGCGGCGCGATGCATCACAGAGGCGGCAAACCGAAGGAAGGGTGGGGTGGTGCACAAGCGTCAGGGCAAGGGCATGCACCACCTATTTTGCACAACTTCGAGCGGCAGTCCGCTCGCAGGCTGCCCTGCGAGCGTGGCCGAAAAAAAAATAAACGCATGGGCCGGCACCAAAAGGAGGCACTGTCAGCGGAAGCCCGCAGGAGAAGGAGAGGACGAAGAGGAGGAGAAAGCAGAAGAAGGGAAAACGGGCGGCGCTGGCGCCGCCAGCGGCGCCTCCCTGGCATCTCACGCGCCGCCCGCGGGCTGCAGCCGCGCGCTACCGGGTCCACGTGGCAGCCAGTACACGACGGAGGCCATGGTGACCCAGCGGCCGCCTCGCGTGCGTACTGTAGGAGTGCTTCTGCGGCGTCGGCGGTGCCCCCATGACGTCTGGCACAACTTGCCGAGTGCGCGGCGTAGAGGACCAACGCACGCTTCGCGAGCTCGGTGGCCGACTGCTGATTGTGTGGCGCGTGGAGCGCGAGAAAGGTGTCGAGGCGGTCCGTTGGCGTAGCCCGTTGGAGACCAAGCTTCCGCTGGGCGAAGTCCAACAATACCGGGCACGCCGCGTAGTGTCGCAATGAATCTTGGTGGTGGCCGCATCCAAAAATGCAGGCGGCGGTATCCCCAAAACGACTTCTGGTGACCCAGCCGTTGCAAAGCGCGCGGAACGTGGTAAACCACACCCTGGGGGGGACATCTTGGGCAATACCTCGCAGAAGCCCGACTGCACGGGCAACTCGGCGCCCAGGGAGAAGGAGGGGGGGCAAGTGGTCCATGTGCCGGCGGAGCTCACGGTAGACCAACTCCCGCTCATCGGTCCCCAAGCGGAGGACGACCGTCTTCTGCCAATCCTTCCGGGCCACGTCGCGCGGCGATTGCCCGCGAAGCAGGGCGGAGACGGTAAGGGACTCGTTCTGGGCAGCCCGCTGTAGCCTGGCGCATGCGCGCGCCAAGTTCGCAAGGATGATGGTGTCGACCCACTCGCGCCAGTGAGCCAGACGATGTATGAATGAGCTGTCCCCGATAACTCGTTCCATGTCCCTGTGGCGACGCACGATGTCCAAACCGCCCTGGCCCGCGTTCCCCCACCGGACCACCCGGCACTTTGCGGCCGTAGCGATGTCGAACAAGTTCGGCAGCTCAGCCTGGAAGCCCAGGAAACGGAGGCTGCAGAGCATGCACGGGGAGGTCCAGACCCTTGGGCCCCGAAAAAGTTTTGCACACCTTGCGCTCGATGTCCTCCCAGTTCCGTGGAAGGTTCAGGAGCTGCGCGAGGAAGCAGAGGAGGGGAACGATGTAGATCCTGTAAGCGAGGATGGTGTTGAAGGGGCCGCATCCGACCTGCTGCCAGAGCTGGGCCCGCTCCTGGAACTTGGCGACCGCTTTCGTCCACGATTGGTCTCCCCTGCCCGGCCCCATGCAGAATCCAAGGTACGTGGCGTGTCGTCGGATGGCAAAACCGCTCCAGACGCGTACATGTTGTTGTAGGTCGTTCCGGACGCCCCCCTCGTCGCGAAGCGCGAGGGGGACCCATGCCGTCTTCCCGCGGCGCAGCCGCAAGCCAGAAATTGCGCGATACTCCGTGAAGACGCGCTCCAGGATGCCTGCCTCGGTGAGGGCGTTCGGGAGTACGGCGGCGATGTCGCCCGCGCATGCCGGGAGCGTGACTAGCGGAGTCAATCGCAGGATACGCCGAGGAAGAACGTCCGACACAACAGCGAATAGTAGCGGTGAGAGGGGGCAGCCCTGGCGAACCCCAGAACAAAGTGTGAATCCCTCGTGCCTGTGGCCACCCAAAGAGATATTGCAGGTGTTGTTCCAATCTAGTCCATCAACGAACGTGCGCATCCAAGGCGGCCACCCTTTTGCCGCGAGGACGTCGCGAAGGAAGGCGTGCGAGACGCTCGGGAAGGCGGCCTCGAAGTCAAAGAACACCGCGGCTGCCGCTGGCGAAGCAAATGCGTGTTCTAACATCGACGCCTCCACGTCAACGACGTTGGCCAGCATCGAGCGTCCGTTGATGGAGCCCCGCTGCTCGCCGGCTATCGCTGGGGCAGCCTGTGGTTCAATGCATAGCCGAACCGCGCTGCAGATAAGCCGGTTGTCAGCATTTGTGATGTTGAGCGGTCTGGTGTTGGGCGCTTCGTAGGCTAGGATGCCGCCCTCTATCTCGTGGGAAGGCTTCTTCGGCAAGAAGACAAGGAGGCTCTCGTTGAAGGCGTGCCAATCCCTATCAAGTGCCCCCAGCGTAGCGTCGGAGGTGAGAAAGCAGAACGCCTCGTAAAGAACGTCGGTCCCTAAATCGCCAAGCTTGCACCACGCCCGGAATGTCATGCCGTCCGGGCCTGGGGCACTACTCTTCGAGAAGCGGAGGGCTTTCTTGAAATGGTCCCGGGTAGGCGTGGCGAAGGGCCGGCGTCGCGCCGCGTCTGGTGGGATGTGCTCCGCCTCCTCGCGCAACCATCGCGCGCGCAAGTCTGCGTCAGTGTCCTGGGCCGCGAAGACCGTCGACCAGTGGTCCCGCAGGGTGGAGGCCATCGCCGATGGGTCGGCGGTCGCGTGGCCCTGCCGGTCCAAGATCGCGAAGGTCGCGCAGCTGCGGCCCGGGGCGAGGCGGTGGATCAGCCGATGGACCCGTCGGCGGCGCTGCGCGGCTTGCTCGGGGGGTAGGTTAGCTAACTCGCCGTGCAACTGATTGAGCTCCTCGAGCGAGTGGTCGCGCGCCAGGTCGAGCGCGTGCTGACGGATGCGTCTGAGCCGCGCCTGGGGCGGGGCGGTGAAGTCGCACGGGTTGTCGACCATCGTGCACAAGGCGGGGTAGCGGGAGATGCAAGAACCGATCGCGCTCGGAAACTGCCGCTCCGAAGCTCGCAAGAATCGCATCGTCGTTCCCAGCCGATCCTCCGTAGTCAACGTGCCTGTGACATTGGGCGCGCGCATATCCAGGTGGGTGGCAGCAGACCGCAGTGCCTCCTTGAGCAACGGCACCTTTTTCAAAGCAGATGCATCGGGATCCTGGTCGAGCAGCTCCCCAAAAGCTAAAGCCACCTTAGATGGCCAGTCGGGGTGGTCGACGACGTGGTCGGCGAGCGGCTGCAAGAATGCTGCGTCGCGGCACGGCCGCGCGCGGCGGAAACTGACTGCCCTGTAGCGGGATAGCTCCTTGGGGCACCAGTGCAGGGCCGCGCAAGACATGTTGTAGTCCAGATAGTGCGTGTGCTCCTGATTGCAGCACAGCCTGTCGAGTCGAGAGCGCGCGTTGGGCGATGCGCACGTCATGTTGGGCTGGTAAAGTTCGTGGAGCCCGTGCGGCCGTGCAACCAGAGCGCCCCAGCGGGCCTCCTCGTGAGAGTCGCGGGCTCCAGACGGAATCATGCGAGTCAAATTGATCATATCCTTCTTGTCGGCCACGAAATTCACGTCGCCGCCGAGGATGCTGAGCGCAGTATCCTTCGAAGCGATGTGCGTGGAGAGGCGCCGACGAAGCGCCTCCCGTAGTTAAAAAAAGGACGGCAGGCGGTCCATGTCATGCAAGCCGGCGTCGATGGCATCCTGGCGCCTGACCTCACAGCCCGTGTGAAAGTACATGACATACAAATCGAGATTGCCGAGCGGGCCCCGTAGACGGAGCCTGGCAGCTCGACCTGGCATAATGATCGCCCACGCGGGTGCGGGGTCGAAGAGGGCGGAACTCGCTCTTGACAGTGATTCCCACCCCAGCAGCAGCAGCGGTGGGTCCAGGGGCCCACCATGACTGGCAACCAACCGGATTCGTCCAGACAGCATTGCCGCCTGCCGCACCGTGCGTCTCCGTCCAGAGGCCGACGTCGCGGGTAGTCATAAACTTGTGCACGTACCCAGACTTGTTCTTAAAAGACGACGGGCTCGTCGCGAACAGCGCCTGGGTATTCCATGTGGTTATCGAAACGTCACCGTTGCAAGGCAAGTGCGGGCGGCGGGTCGATCGTCGAGTGGCCGTGTCTGGGATTGAGTCCCTCGAGGGGCGGATATCTTGTGGACAATCCACGCCGAGGTCACGATGAAGCTTCCGGCGAAGCAGGAGACAGAGAGGGACGTCGTCGTGCTGGTCGGGGGTCGCATTGGGGTAAGGGTGCTGTAGAGGAAGGGAAAGATACGGCGATGCAGAAGAAGTAGACGAAGAAGCAGAAGTGGCCGAATTGGAGGTAGGCGCCCAAGAACTGGGAGAGACGCGGCAGGTCGCACTCGGGACCGCGATGGCGGAGCGGAGAGCGATAACGACGTCCAAGATCCAGTAGGAGGTGCCGCTGCAAGTAAAAATCTCAATTCCAATGGATGCACCGGGGCACGCGGAGGTCGACGCAGCGGGAGAGCTACCCCATCAGCTCCCCCGCGTCCCGTTTCCCGGAATAGAAGCGGCCTCCAGAGCGTCGTTCAGCACAGTGATGGAGACCGTGTCGGTGCCGATCTTGAGGACCTGCCCATGCAACGCCTGGTAGACTTTGCGAACGTCAGCGCCGCTGCCCAGGTACACCCGCGCGTGGCCTGGGGGGGCGGTGGGGTCGAGGTCCAAGAGGTGCACCCAAGTGCCTATCTGTGGGCGGTGCGCGTCTTGCGCTGGATGGAGGTCCAGAGCCTGGTCGTGGCAGGCGTGCTGCAGCAGTCTGCTGATGACCCCCTTGCTGTCATGGCCGATCTAGCCATTGATCCGAAGCTCGGTGATGTGGTCGACGATCGTAGCCGGCTTCCCCCTGCGATTCCTCCGGCGGCGGGATGCCCTAAGCGCGCTAGCAGTAGCGTCGATAGCGGCGAAATGGCGCCCCCCATACTTGCTAGCCTTCCAGCGGAGGCGCGTAATTGTGAGCGCCTCGTCCTCTTTCGCCGCGTCGTTCAGCAACTGCGCCCACGTTTCCGTCGAGGCCTCCGTGAGGAGCAGGACCCTATCGCTGGTAAGGAAGAACAGCTGCGAGCAGAGCGAGCTGACCTTTGCCACGGCCAGCGGGGAGAAGCATTCAAGAATGAGCGCGTTCGGGTCTGTGTACAAGGACTTCAGGCCAATGTAGCTGTCGATCGTCAGGACGCGGCGCTTGATGTCCCGCATGCGCATCTCCATGGCCATGTCGGAGAGACGCTCAGTGAAGATGAGCTCCAATCGAACTCGGCCCCTGGCGTCGGTGCTGCTCGGGCTGCGCGTCGGGTGCCTCGCCAAGATGCCAGCGTAGCGCGGGTCGGCGAGTTTTCGCATGATCTCGGGGACGTGGTCCGCGTGCGCGTCCACGATGAAGGAGTTGTACTCCTCCACCTGCAGAAGGGGTGTGAGCGGGGTAGCCACGCTGGGGGCGGCGCGAGGCCCGCTCCGCGACAGGTGGAAGCAGGCGATCCCTTGACGGACATGCCGCGGCCCACGGGGGCCGGGAAGCACGTATTCCAGTGGCTGCACGACGATCGTGACCTTCCTGACTGTGGCGGCGAACCTCTCCCCTAACAGGGGGTGAGTCCAGAGGTCGAGGAGCTTGGCAGCGGCGTCGACCCCATAGAAGTGCGGCACGGGCGCCAAGAGGTAGAGGGCCTCTGGTGCACAGTCGGGCTTGGACCGAAGAAGCTGCGCGTGGATCCTGCCTAGGGCATCTTTGTTCTCAGGTGCCCAGGCGAGGACCCTCTGACCTGCAAGCAGCCGCAGGGCCTGCTCGTCGCCCTGCTCCAACAGAGCGCTGCGCTGCCGGTGGGACTGGATGGTCTGCGAGCGGTCGGTGGTAGCACCCAAGAGCTGCGAACATTGCGTGACGAAGTGTGTGTAGCCAGGGGCGAGATGGGACGAGACGGCCGCAAGCGCGTTCGTGCCCAGCTCCTTCCACCGGGGGAGTTTGGCCGGGCGGGTGCGGCAGCGCGCGCGCCTGGCTTCTGCGAGCAGCTCCTCGCACTTGGCACCAGCAGCGACGAAGGTTGCATCGACGGCCTGGGCCTTGCGAAGGTCGCCCTCTTCCCACGCCATGTCTCGCGCGAGAGAACACAGCGTGCGAGCCGCCCGCGCGCGGGCGCAGATGTCCACCTCCTCGGGTTCCGGGCCATCGAGGGGGCCGAGGCCGAGCACAGTCCAAGGGTCTGCGGGTTCTGGACGGTAAGCGTGTCGATGCAGGATGTGCTCGAGACGCTCCCAGTTGCTAGGGAACTCGATGGTGGTGCGCCGTACGTCGTCGGGCTGGGCGAGGCTGCTGGCACGAACGAGTGCGAAGTACCGGAGGGCCTCTTGCTCGAAGAAGTCCTGCAACTCGAAGTCGGTGATGGTTGTGCGAGGCGGGGGCTGAGCATCGGCGTCCATGGCTGCTGTGTGGGTTTGCAGCGTGTCTCGTCGCGCAGCGCGGGGCAGGCCAGGCGGAGCTTCGATATTGGGAGCGGCGGCCTGCTGCGTCAGGGTGGTCTCACCCTCCAGGTCCATGGAGGCTGGCAGGCAGGCACTCGAAAAACTTGACGAAGGCTGCGGCGTCGTAGGTGGCGGCGCTGGTGCCTGCAAGTGCCGTTCCTGGTGGCAGGATGGGCATCGGCCCGCGCCTGGTGCCACGGCACCGAAGAGTGGACAAGCATGGTGCTGGCACGAATGTAATGCCGTGAGCAGGGATTCTGGTCCACCACCGCGGAGGCAGAGCATCAAGTGCATCGTTGCGTGTTTCTTGATGTTGTAGTCCGCAAGGGTGCGGCTGTCCTCCAATTGCTTGTTGCTGGAAACCAGGCGTTGTTGGTCTGGTGGGATGTCCTGGGAGGTGTGGATGCTCGCCTTGACGTCCCCAATCGTGGAGTTGGCCGCCACGTTGAGCACGATGGTCTTCCCCGTCAGAGTTTTCAGAAAAAGCTGCAACCTTCCAGCGTCGATGCTGCTGGCGTCATTGTAAGCGTCCTTGTCAGCATTGCTGCTGTTGATCGCGGTGCTAGACTTGGTGCTGGCTTCGATGCTGTTGGCGTACGTGTTCGCGCTGGTGACGTCCTCCGAGCAGGCGTCGGTGTTGCTGGCGTCGATGCCGAAGCTGGTGCTGGCGTCAATGCTGCAAGTGGCATTGCTGGAGTTGGTGCATGCGGCGGTGCTGGCGTCGATGTTGCTAGCGTCAGTGCCGATGCTGGTGACAGCGCCGACCCGGCTGGCGCCGGTGTCAGAGTTGGGGCCAGCGTCAGCGTCAGCGTCAGCGGTGGTGCTGCTGATGACGGTGCTGCAGTCGGTGCTGGTGTCACTGAGGTTGGCGTCGGCGCCAGCGTCGGAGATCCCTTGCTCGTCGAGGTCGTCGCGAATGCTCATGTCGTCGCTCATCCGCAGCAGCGGGAAGGGTCCTGTAGGTTGGAATTCCTCCCTGGCGGGGTTGCACGAAGTGAGGCAGGATATGGAAGGATCCTGGGGGGGGCCATGGGAGGGTGGCGGGCCTTGACGAGGTGGGCGGGAGGGAGCTTCAGAGGAGCAGGGTTCCCCTTCGGTCCCACCGGAGCCCCCCACCGCTGGGTCAACACTCGCTCCACAGGCTTGGCCATCCCCCCAGTTCCCGGGTGTCGAGGCGTCGGGAACGACCCCTTTCAGCGCCCCGTCCATGTGGGCGTCGTCCGGGGTCAGCGCAGCGCCTGCGGCGTGCCAGCGGCCCCCCGGCCGCAGCGGCCAGGCCAGCGGGGCAAACATCGCGGGTAGAGGCTGGCGCGGCGGCTCGACGGAATCCTGCGTCTGCTCTTGAGCCTTGAGCCAGCTTGAGCCACCTCCTTGAGCCAGGTCGAAAATCAAACTGTGGGCTGCTGAGGTTCTTGATGAATGGGGTCGCCAATTTGAGGATGACTCCGGAGTACACTTTGTACAAGACAGGAAGAGCGGGTGCAGGTCGAAAAATCGCGCACAAGATTTGCAAAGCCTTTCTTTTGTGAGAGCGTCACAAGATGGTCGTCCCAACACTGGTCAGATGAACACTGCGCCAGGTTCAACAGACGCGCCCGGAATAGGCAGGCGGAGGAGGAGGAAAGGGAGGAGTATAGGGAGGAGGAGGAGGAAAGGAAGGAGGAAAGGGAGGAGGAGGAGGAAAGGGAGGACAGGGAGAGGAGGAGGAGGAGGAAGAGGAGGAGAAAATAGAGGAGGAGGCATGACCCCCCGTGAGGTGTCCGAAAGTCTGGATTGCCCCAAGATGGCTCCAGTATGGCATCGGATTAGCCAAGATGGCCTCGGGGTTGGCCCGAGATGGCCCAACGAAGCCCCAAGATGGCTCGAGATAGCCACGGGCCCTCCCACGGATGCCCCAATAAGCCCTAATCATTGAAAATGACACTGTGTTTCTGAATATATGTCTCGCCGTTTCGCTTATGGCATTTGCTATGTTTACACATATGTCTCGCCTTTCCGCTTCTGGTAGGCCTCGGAGGCCTCAGTACGACCCCCAAGATGACGGCAGAGGGCCTCAGCGGCCTACATTTGCCCCAACAGTGACCGAAAGATCCCCGCACCAAACAAAAAAACAAGAGGGCCCTAAGAAGTGACCTCGATGGCTCCCGAGGGGACGAAATCGAGAACCCCCCCCTTTGTTCGCCGATGGCATCTAGGATGCCCCAAAAAGAGCCCCAAGCCTAAAGACTCATGGAGGCCTCAAGAGCTGCTCGGCCTGATCCTGGCTTCGCTTTGACTGGCGTCCCCCCTCTCGGCTTCACGCTCTCACCCAGTGCCCTTCAGTAGATAGCTCGTCTGCAAGTCGCTTCTGGATAACAGAAGATCAAAGACCTCATAAACAAACATATCTCGGAGGTCCGCGAAGATTTCTTGCATCTGCCCTAACCCCCCTCCCCCGCGCGCGGAGCGCGCCACGGGCGGCGCCGGAGGAGCCGCCAAAGGGGCCCGGGCGCCGACCCAAGAAATCCTCGCGGTTATGATCTATGTCGATGACCCTTCTTCGAAGATTGTCCTGCAGGGGTACGAAAGGCGCCCTCGCAAATTTCGCCCCGTCGTCGCGTTCGAAGGGTCACCATCGGCAAAGACGGTGCTGTCCCCCTCCTGCTTCGCCCCGGCCCCCGCTCCCCCCTCGTCGTGCCCTCTTCAGACCTCTGCCAGCAGATTCTGGCGAAGCCTGCAGGGGCACAAGATGAGCATCGTTTAACCAGCCCCCATCTCCATGGGCGTAGCCTGGGCCGCACTGGCCGATTTACCCCCCTTGTTGGGGATGTAGGCCGCTTCCTTCGGAATTCGAGGGGCATATCCCCAACTGGGGTGCGGAGATGGTGGGGATCTGGATGGGGATGGGGATGGGCATAGGAGTCGGTTAAACGGTACTGACGAGAGGCATCGTCGCGAAGTGCTCCCCGCCGTCACGCTCGAGGGGTCACCACTAGCGAAAGCGGCGCTGTTCCCCCCCGGACCAGCCAGATAGCACGCCCCAATCCACGCCCTGGCCCCCGCCCCGCCCCGACAAAGACGACGACGACGACGACGACGACGACGACGACGACGACGACGGAAGACGACGACGACGACGAACTACGGCGACGGATGACGACGACGACGACGACGACAACGGACGAAGGACGACGGACAACGGACGACGGACGACGGACCACGGACGACAGACGACGGACGACGGCGATGGATGACGACGACGACGGGCGAAGGACGACGGAGACGACGGACGACGGACTACGAAGAAGTACGACGGACGACGGACGACGACGACGGGCGGAGGACGACGACGACGACGACGACGACGACGACGACGACGACGACGACGACGACGACGACGACGACGACGACGACGACGACGACGACGACGACGACGACGACGACGACGACGACGACGACGACGACGACGACGGGGACTACAACGACGACGACGACGAAGACGACGACGGACGACGGACGACGGACGGACGACGACGACGGAAGACGGACGACGACGACGACGGACGACGGACGACGGACGACGACGACGGAGCACGACGACGACGACGACAGACGACGGACGACGGACGACGGGCGACGACGGAGCACGACGACAAACGACGACGACGACGACGACGACGATGGCGACGACGACGACGACGACGACGACGGCGATTGACGACGACGACGACGAGCGACCGACCAACGACGGATAAGGACGACGACGACAAAGACGACGACGACGACGACGACAACGAGGACAACGGACGACGGACGATGACGGACGACGACGACGACGACGACGACGACGACGACGACGACGACAACGACGACGACGACGAACGACGGACGACGAACGACGGACGACGCACGACGGACGACGCACGACGGACGACGGACGAAGGATGACGGACGACGCACGTCGGACGACGGACGACGGACGACGGACAAAGACGGACGACGGGCGTCGGACGACGACGACGGCCAAGGACGACAACGACGACGACGACGACGACGACGACGACGACGACGACGACGACGACGACGACGACGACGGACGACGGACGACGGACGAAGACGGACGACGGACGACGGACGACAACGACGACGACGACCGACGACGACGACGACGACGACGACGACGACGAGCGACCGACGACGGCGACGGAGACGGACGACGACGACGACGACGGACGAAGGACGACGACGGACGACGACGACGACACCGACGATGACGACGACAACGACGACTGACGAAGACGACGACGGACGACCACGGACGACGGACGACGGCGACGACGACGGACGACGACGACGACGGACGAAGGACAACGACGGACGACGACGACGACGACGACGACAACGGACGACGGACGACGGACGACGGACGACGGACGACGGACGACGGAAGACGGACGACGGACGACGGACGACGGACGACGCACGTCGCACGACGGAAGACGGAAGACGGACGACGGACGACGACGACGGACGACGGACGACGGACGACGGACGACGACGACGACGACGACGACGATGACGACGACGACGACGACAAGGACGACGGCGGCGACGGACGACGGACGACGGACGACGGACGATGGCGACGACGACGGACGACGGACGACGACGACCGACGACGAACGACGACGACGACGACGAAGACGACGACGACGACGACGACAACGACGACGACGATGACAACGACGACGACGACGAACCACCGACGACGGCGACGGAGACGGACGACGACGACGACGACGGACGACGACGACGACGACGATGACAGCGACGACGACGACGACGACGACGACAATGACGGACGACCACGGCCGATGGACGACGGCGACGACGACGGACGACGACGACGACGGACGAAGGACGAAGGACGACGACGACGACGACGACGACGACGACGACGACGGACGACGGACGACGGACGACGGACGACGGACGACGGAAGACGGATGACGGAAGACGGACGATGGACGACGACGACGGACGACGGACGACGGACGACGACGACGACGATGACGACGACGACGACGACAAGGACGACGACGACCACGGACGACGGGCGACAGACGACGGACGACGGCGACGGCGACGACGACGACGACGACGACGACGAAGACGACGACGGACGACGACGACAACGACGACGACGACACCGAACGACCGTCGACGGCGACTGAGACGGACGACGACGACGACGACGACGGACGACGGACGACGACGGACGAAGGACGACGACGGACGACGACGACGACGACGGCGACGTCGGCGACGACGACGACGACGACGACGACGACGACGACGACGACGACCGACGACGACGACGACGACGACGGACGACGGCGACGACGACGGACGACGACGACGACGGACGACGACGACGGACGACGACGGACGACGACGACGACGACGGACGAAGACGACGGACGACGACGACGACGACGACGGACGACGGACGACGGACGACACACGACGGACGATGACGGACGACGGACGACGGACGACGACGACGACGACGACGATGACGACGACGACGACGACGACGACGACGACCACGACGACGACGACGGACGATCACGGACGAC